>BQKZ01002453.1:0-67875 GCA_036244855.1 Temnopleurus reevesii
GATGAAGGATGATAACTGGGTGATGATTTATAGAGGAGGTGCAAGAGGAGGAGATGGGCATGGGTAGGAGAGGGGATGAACATCATAATGGGTGCTGGGTGGAGGTAGAAGGTGATGGTGATGGTGATGATGATGATTATGAGGAGGAGGGCGAGGAGCTATAATTAGGAGAATGAGGGGATGAACACACATGATGAAGATTCCTGTCATGATTACATAACAAGTTATCGCCGGAGAGTTATTATTTATAGTTATAATAACCGAAATGGTATAATCAGCGCAACTCTACTGTCATTTTTACGCTCACCTACTCCTTCCCCACCACCCTCTTTCTCTCTCGCACCCTCAATCTCTAGTCATGTACCTATTAGCACTGGATTGAATTAGTACAAGTACAAAGAATCGACAGCTAAATGATTGATTTTTATATTCTAGTTTCATAACTGTGTTATGGGAAATCTGATAATTACATTGATTTTTCTCTTCCGCTAACACCACAACAAGCAAGTTCTGTGCAAGTAATGTTCTGATTCATTATACAAAATAGCTACCATAAGCTCCTTAGCAACAAGACGTACACTCTTCAAATGTTGAATAACACGCTGTCCACACAAATTGGTTGAGATATCAATTAGTTACGTAGTTTGTATTATTTTTTCAACCAGAACAAATATCAACCAAAATGAGCAAAGTATCACTATCGGTTAGAGTCTGGAAATTGTATGACTGCATGCGCTAGTACCCCAGGTCAGAGCTATGGCTAGGGGGCGCCAAAATTTGATGGCCAAACGTGCTTATAGGGGGAGCGAATACGTTGAAAGGGGGCGCAAAATTGCTGATCTGGGGCGCCAAATTTTAGGCGATGACCTTTTTTTTCTTGTCAGCTCAGTAGGGAGGGGGTGGCGCCAAATTTGTGCTCAGCCCCCCCCCCCCCCCCCCGGTATCAAAATCCTGTTGCGCGCAAGGACTGCATATTACCAAGCTTTCATCCAATACTAATGATTGTAGCCACAATTACTTTGATTTCATTATTAGTCGGTTGCAAAGTTCATGAGAGGATAGCCCACAGAAACCGAACAGGCGTATTTCTAAAGGGATACTTTAGCTTCGTGTCCTTTGATTCTTGATCATCTTCTTAGGAATAATGCTAATAAAAGAATTGATTTGCATGTGTGTTTTATATCTTGAATCCATAGAATGATATTCATGAATGCATTTTATTTTCATATTTTTACTTTATCCTCATCAGCAAATGAACTTCTGAAAATACAAGGGAAATGAACGTGAAACTGTTATATTTAGTATCTGGACTATCAAGGTGATAAATGATTTTCAGGCCCCGAATTTATGAAGTGTTTCTCAGTGATTATATCAATAAAAGCCATTGAGATATCTCGATAATGACGTTTCCGTGCCTCTCAGTCATATTATTTGAGTGATATGGAGATGAAAACTGGGAAAAGAATCTCGCTGGATTGAGTTACCGCTTCGCGTGCCCGGCTGTTTTGTAATAAACACCCGCAAAAGAATGCGCCTGAAAATGAAATTGAAATATGATTTACTGGTGTTTATAAATTTATGTTGATCATGCCCATCCTTGGTTCCCTTTTACGTTTTTATGCATCCTTGTGATAGTGATGGAGAAAGGAGATGTGAGGAGAGGAGGAGAAGGATGCGAAAGAGAGAGAGAGAGATGTAGAGGGAGAGAAAGAGAGCGATAACCCCCAATACCATTATAATGGTATGCAATTGAATCAAATTAAAATCATGTTTGCAAGTTTTATTCTTAGGATCCAAATTATCAAAAAATGTATTAAAGTTATAATGATGTAGATATACCCTTAAAGTGAATTCAGAATCAATATCAAAATCAAACAGAGTGTATAGAAACATGGATGAATACATGGATGAATTTTTGCACACAAAACTGAAATATTCGCCCGCCTTTTCATTTCCTTCACCGGCCAAAATCTCAACAAAAAGGTCAAGGAAAATCACTGTCTGCATGTTATCTGGAAGAACAATAGGGTTAGAATCTGACTACATGGGCGCGTGCTTGACAAAAAATATCGGATAATTGCTTTCACTTTGAGCCAAAATCACAGATTAGTTTTCTTTTAGTGGAGGAAAATCGGATGTAAGTTTTCTTTCCTTGAAAGAAAATCTCTGTTGTGCTTTGTTTTCGGTTGTTTTAGATGTGAAAAGCGATTACTAGGTAAGAATGCGGAACAGCGTGAAATGCATTCTGAAAAAGGTAAAGGGATGATCTTGGGTAAGCACTAGAACGTTCAAGATTATCAGAATTATAGATTTTAGAAGGAAAAACTAGTGTAATAGGGAGAACATAAATGATCATTGAACACGTTAAACATTTTATGACGAGGTGATTTTAAAGCGGGACGAAACTACGAGTAGAAAATTTTGATTTCGGAATCTTTCGGTAAGCTCTCCAGACATATTGACGTTCTGATGTATGTTAGCCTGAAGTGCGTCATAGAATGGTCCGATGTAAGTCTGAACTGCGTCCTGTATAGGATTGACTACAAACGGTCTGAAATGTGTTCCATTGGGGTGGGCAATCCGAAGTATGTCCGGAAATCGCCCGTAAACTGTTTAAAGTGTGTCCTAGGGTTGTCCGATGACAGTCTGACTTGTGTCCTAGGGTTGTCCGATGACAGTCTGACTTGTGTACTAGGATTGTCCGGTGACAGTCTGAAGTGTGTTCATGGATTGTCCGGTGACAGTCTGACTTGTGTCCTAGGATTGTCCGGTGACAGTCTGACTTGTGTCCTAGGATTGTCCGGTGACAGTCTGGAGTGTGTCCTGGGATTGTCCAGTGACAGTATGAAGGGTGTTCTGGGATTGTCAGGTGACAGTCTGCCTTTAGTCCTAGGATTGTGTGCGGACGGTCTTAGTGTGTCCTGTCCGGTGACAGTCTGAACTGTGTTCTGTGATTGTCCGATGACAGTCAGGTGTGTGTCCTAGGACTGTCCGTTGATATGAATCTAAAGTGTGTATTTGGATTTCCGATGAAATGAGTCGGAAGTGTGTCCTATAATGTCCGAGGAGGGTCTGAAGTATGTCCTTAGATTGTCCGACATGTCCGAGGACAGTCTAAAATCTTGTGTTCCTCTTTTCCACCCTTTCTTTGACCAACCTCGAACTGAAACCAAAATGACCAATCTAGTTCCTCAAGCCTTATCACTCTGAATGACGTCTTTTAAGAAGATAAAGGCTTACTTTTCCTTCCCATATGGCCAAGTTCTTTACTAAGAAGATTATTGCATTAGAGACTAAAGAAATCCTATGGAATGGCATGCTGGGTTAAAGACTGATATATTACCAAGATTAGTGCACGAGGTTTCTGTATGACTATGATCAGTCATTCAAATTCCTCCTATTAGTGAACAGGTGAGGGATAGTTCTAACCAAAAATCAATATATTCTACGACTAATTAGCAGATAATCATACCATAATTCGTGAAATCACTGTAATCACTCATTCAAAACTCTGGATATCTGGAACAAGGAAGATACCCGTGGAGAGCCTTTATATTTCGTGGAGTAATGAGTTGTCAAAGAAAAATTTGACTACATGTATCTCCTCGAGAAAAAAAAGAAATTGTTTCCGGGAGAAAAAACGAGGGGGAAGAATCGGGCGAAGACAACAAATTTTTCATATCACAGTGGGGACATAAATCATGAAGTTATGTCAACTTTACTAACATAGGAAGGGTTTTATGTAGATTTGAATTTTATTTCATGTTTGCATCCTGCCGTGTCTAGACGCAAAACTGTCCCCGTATACTAGTATTTTTGGCTAGTGAGAACCGTTTTACTACATAGAGGCAGAGGCAGAGCCATGCCTAACGTATTCTTTAAAATATATATCTATATTATATCTGAGAACCGTTTTAAACACATTGCTTTCACTTAATTGTATTAATCGATGTACTTAATATAAATGTAGCTCTGAACATGCTGAATATAGGTTAGAAGTTGTTCATATGTGCGGTTTCTTTTCCGTACTAGGGAATCCAGGGTTCAAAATAAATGAAATTAATTCATAAAATGAATCTGAATAGAGTGATTTCGAAATGACCAATACTTGGATGTATTGACAAAAGCCTTCGCGCTCCTTTCCTCCTGTTCCTTTGCTGTACTTGACGCCAGGTTTTAAGAAGATAAAAACTAAAATTTCTCTCCAATACGGTCAAGTTCCTTAACAAGAAGATTATTGCATTAGAGACAAACCAAAGCTTCGGACTTGGACTCCTAAAAAGATTATAGCATATTAAAGGCAAATGGTTTCTGTCATAATCGGCCTTAACTTCACCGCTTAGTGAGCGCATCAGCCGAAAATCCATACAATCACAGCCAAAAATCCGTACAAGCAGAGACTAATAATTAGATAATCATACCCCAAATCTCTAAAATCACTGTCTTCTTTCTTTTTCAAAACTCTGAAATCGAGAACAAGGAAGTACCCCGTGGAGATGAGTTTTCTCACTGAGTAATGAGTCGTCATATAGGAAACATTTACTATGTCCTTAAAAAATTGCTTCGAAGGAAAAGAGTATAAAATGGAATGATATTTTAAACAAAATATGAAAAAGATCTCGAACTTGGTTTGAATAAACATGTAAATCACGAAGTTATATTTTCAGGAAACGGATGCAATTTCAAGGATTTTGTTAAATTTAGCATTCCTCCACATTTAGATAATCCCTCACAGTGAGTTTTTCCGATTTTGGTTTACATGTAAAATGAATCTCCAATAATCTGCACTGCGATATTTTTTTTTGCAACAGACAGCATTTGATTGTAGTAGTATTGATTGAAGTAGTATGGTAACAATACTGGTTTATAGCAGACACGATAGAAACCATCCACAGTTTCAAGAAATATGCGGTTAGTTAAAAAAATTAAATTTTTAATGTTGTATTTACTCTTGTGCCATAAACGGAAAATGAGTAGTGTTTGATTTAGCAATAGAGATCAGTTATAAATGACTGCAAAACGGAGATATTTCGGTTGATGTATCTTACACTTTCAACCTTATATATTTGCTTCCGTATTTAGACGAGAAATCAATATTATGAGGTTAAGCAACACAGATTATAGATAACTCACTTTAACGTAAAGAATGCAGGGTTTCAAGTTCCTCATTGATAATTCTATTTGCTTCCGTATACCAGAACAAAGCATGAATAATCAATATTTTCAGATTGAACAACATAGATTATAGATTAACACCACTTTTAAATCTTCTCGCATGCCGCCATGCGAGGGGATTTTACAGATCATGATCTTTATGATTCTTAGCTTTAAAAGAAGAGATTGAGCGAGGCGGAAAATGAAGTTACCATTTAAAACAAATCCCTCAAACAGAAAGTTTTTTCAGGAATATTTTTTGAAAGGGAGGAGGAAGAGGAAAAGATTTAGCTATTTCTAAATGGTTGAACAAAATGAAATATTATTGATAATTTCTGTGCATCACGGAAACATTGAAAACAATTCCTTCAAAATCAACTACGAAACCCTATTACCGTCCCACTGAAAGAGGAATATGAGCCAAAAATAAATTAGTTTCACTGTTTGATAGTGATGCTCATCAACTAGTTTGGACAATATAATTTTTTTTAAAAGTTACCACTTGTATCAAACAATTATTTATTCCTTTAGGGGCCTACATGCCTACTTTGACGTCGTGCATTCGCCAACATTATCCTTGCTTGTACAAGTCTGCTAGTAAATTATTACATCAAGTTCATGATCATGATGATAATTTCCAGCTCAAAATTGTTAATAACTTGGTCCAAATCATTTGAAGTTCTCTAAATCATTGTTATTAATGTATCAATAACGTAGTTATGCAGTTATTCTTATTATTTCTACATGCTGAGCGCAGTTGAAACATATGACCCTTTTTTTAATAATCTATAATAAATAACCCTAAAGAGTTGGAAGGTAAATGTACTGTAATCTTATGTATATTAGCTGAAGTTACCTGCTATATATACATGTATATGATAATATCGTAATGAATAAAAGTGCTTTTAAACCGTGAGCCACAATGGATTGTCAACAAAATATAGTGTCCATGAAAAACATGGAAAACACATTAACAACAAAGATTCGTATTCTCGATAAAGGGGTTCTTCCTGGCGCATTTTTTTCCTGCGACCATTCATTCATTTCATTTTTAATGACAGCAAATAACTTCCCATTTGGGGGTAATGGGAAACTACATTAATATTGAATGATAACCTTATTATATCATTCATCAGTTCGCCGACTGTATGAAACCATCTTTCCGCACCCGAGAAAATTTACGATTTGGAAACATTCAAGCAGTTTCGGAGGGGAACAATCCATATTTGGTCAAAATGTCCGAAGTGAGTAGAAAGTTCGTGAACCACTCGTTAAATCACGATTTGTGTGAGAGTGAAGTATGAGAAAGGAGAACTCTCGAGTCGCTTGTGTCAGAGTCATTAAGTATTTATCAGGGGGGAAAAATGAAAATATGAGAAGTGGAACGGAGGGAGTAATACCAGGGAGTTCTACTGTGACAACTCCCTGGTAATACCAAAACTATTAAATGCATATGAAATATGAAAGATTATTTCTTTGTCGTTATGGTGAATTTAATATTCATATGCTAGTGTTTAAATATGTACCTGTAACGATGGGATGGTTATAATATTTCAGGTACCATAAATGTGCGTCATGGAGCTAAAGAATGTTCCTGCGACAGCTGCTCTGGTGTTGATTTCTAAATTTCGAGATTTTGATCATGTGTTGTATTTTAGAGGAATTTTTCATTATGATTTGTAGTTTGTTTGTTTGTTTGTTTGTTTGTTTGTTTGTTTGTTTGTTTTAAACGTAATTAGGGGAGAATTGTTACTTCAGTAAATGTCATGTATCGAAATGAAAGATATGCATTATGTCTGCCGGTAGTCACTTAGTTAATTAGTCCACCAATTTGTTGATACATCGGGGTTTTTTTTTAAACAGATAAGAAGAAATGGCATTTCTGGAATATACTTCACTTGACCACAACCGAAATTGGCTAATTAGTAATAAGGGTGAGAGGATACCTAATAGTTTGCACAAAAGTGCACTAAACCTGCAATTAGGGGAGCACAATTTGAGGTGATGGCCTTTTTTTCCTCTCTTTTCATCTCGAATGTTGTGTTCATTTTTAATGCTCTTGTCGACTTGTTGGTGGGGGGGGGGGGCAAATGTGATTTTAGTTGAGCCACCCCTCCGGTCTTCATAATTCACATACTGATTTAGCACTTTTTCATCAGACAAGCTTGCACAAAGTGCTTGGATTATTAATAGATGGTGAAATAGAACATGTAGTGTTTTTTCTTTGATTCCTTCTCTACCTCCCCCTCTCTTGATGTCCCCTCCCCCTCTCTCTCTCTCTCTCTCTCTGTCCATAACTCAATCTTTTCTACTTTCTTTCTGTTCCTCTCCTCCCCTCCCCTATCCTTCCCCTCTGCCCCTTCTCTTCCTCTTACAATGTCTTACCCATGCACTCACCCCCTTTCCTTTCCCTTCTCTCTCTCTTTCTCTGACATGCTGTCACGTCTCAAACGATGTATGATGCATATACAAGTGCCCCTGAACCCCAGCATTAAGACCTAATTCTGACACCCCCTCCCCTCCCCAAATATTCATCTTTGCATGCTATCACGTCTTCGGTAGATATTCCTTCATGTTTCTTGCACATTGTTCTACCCGGCTCCAGATTAGAGCTAATTTGTTGGTGCGGTGTGCCACTGATAAAACACGCCACATCACTCTGGACGAAAATAGGCGTCTGGCCAACAAAAACTTCCTCTCTGAACTCAGTGACGTTGTTTCATGTCAGCGAGAGGAAAGATAGATAGACGAGAGGAAAGAAAAGTGGAACCGTTAGTTTGTACTTTCTTCCGTCAATCAGACATCATCATTTCGTCATCTTCTATATTTATTTGGAAACATGCATATCAAGCATCACCTGCGATACCATTTCCATGATTTGTAAAAAAGATATCCCAACTTGAACTTTTTAGGGTTCGAAAGAATTGGAACCAAAAACCGGTTGACGTATTTAGGTTTCGTGCTTATTTATTTCACCGCCGCCAGTTTAATAACTCGATGTTAATGATTAGGGGGCTGTTGGGTGTATATTCAGGTTTAGTGATTGACTTTTTCCTGTTTGTACACAAATTAAAAACACAAGTACATATACTATATAAATATTAATAACGTATTATTGTCTAATGCTCAAACCACTCTGATGGAATCACAATAAGATGATTTTATAATTCAAAATTGATTGCAAATCAGTAGACCATTGAGAATGTGGAGTTTTATTTGGATTTGTTTGCACATTTCGAGATAATCAGCTATGACTGTATGAATGAATGAATTTATTCAAACCAGTCAGAACAGGAATGCACAGTACAAATATTCAAACAGGTCACATAATAAATACCTGAGAATGACAGGCTTGGGACCCCAAAGAAGCAGAGCTGGTAATCAAGGGCCCCTGCTATATCTAATATTGTTACAATCAAATATAGAACAATTATGGATTGATGAACTATATTTACAAGGTATACGTCTTCATCCCATCAAACTCGAACCGCATATTGATTACAACTCCCACACAGCGTTTTGGAACACCCACAACCATGACAACACCCAGTTGAAGGGGTGGGGTGGTTAAATTTAAGAAGCGGTCCATCTTGTTGTGATCTAGATTTCAATTCGATACTCACAGTGACGTCACGACACACGTGATGCTCACGTAACTTACAAAATCATCGACGTCACAGATTTGAGATTGGTTAATCGATAGATCTAATCTGTATGATTTGTGTTCCCTTTCTACAAATTCGCCTACGTGTTACTGTGAAACTTCCAGTTCATTGCATTTTAAAACTTAGTCACCTATTAGAATTAGAACACTTTGTGATACTCTCTTGAATAAACACCATACCTTTGTATTCACGGAGATCTTCTGAATCATGTGTTAGTTTGAAACACAGAAATTGTGAGAAATTTCTCCAATGGGAGGGGACTTGGGGGGCCCGATACCCTGGGCAGAACTTGGGGCGCCAAAATTATGTTTAAGAAATTGAGCCGTTAATCATTTTTATTTTGTTTGTTTTGTTTTAATTTTTTCTCAGCGCATGGGGGGGGGGGGGCTCTTAATGTTTTTTTTTTTTTTGGGGGGGGGGGGGGGCTCTTAATGTCCTAGGTGCGCGTATATAGGCCATACAAAAGCTCCTCTCGCTCTTCTCTTCATCTATCTGCTGCCCCCGTCCTCCTTCTTCAGCCCGATTAGCTACATTTTAACCCATCATTGCCCGCAATTGGCCATCGCCGTGCTAGATCCCTAGCAGCTCCTGACGTGGATAGCCCTAACAAGATGACATGTCCAATGTCCCATGAAACATCCAGGTACCTATTATCCCATCAGGCAAATCTGAATCATCTTAAGAAAACAAAATGTTATTTTACGTCGAGAAATGCTTCCTTTATGCGTATCCAAATTCCAATCTGCATACAGTTAAAAGAAAGGTGAAATTTTCTACCTCGCAACACTTCGAGCATAATTTTTGTTACAATATTTTACTATAAGTATGCTGAAAGTATATTAAAATTGTGGCAGCTGTGGGATCAGAAGCCAGGCCATGATGGATCACTTCATTCCAAGCCAAACGCTCTACCGACAGAGCTAGTCGTTGTTTCCGACCGATGGATGGATTCACTATGACATCAAACATAAACTCTTTATCCGTGAATGATGGAAAGACATTTCCCTTCTACCCCTAAAGAGGCACGCAAAGTATACACTTGAGAATAACGAAAAACATGACATCATATTGTCTCTCAGTCAATAAGGGCGGCTAAATAGCTAAGTCGGTAGAACATCTGGCTTGGAATGATGCCGGGGATCATTTTATGGCACTGGTTCAAATCCCACATTTTTATAGAAAGATAGTCATATAGTGTAAAATATTTCACCTCATGTAAAGTTGCGATATCGTACCTTTATGAAAAAGGTGCAATATTGCACCCTTTGCTAAAAGGTGCTATCAGTCTTGTATTTTTTTCTTCAGTTTAATCTTTTTCTCAGTAGAAGACGCAGACAATTTTGCCACAAGCATGTCTTCAAAGCAGACACCTAAAGTTAATCCACCCTCACCTGGATCGAGTGAGCCAAAATCCCGTTTCTTCTTATTGATATAGGTTTGGTCTTCTTAATATTTTTCAGAATCTTATAACTTCCAAATTCGCTACTAATTTTCATCTTAGATCCTCTCTCATATTCCTCTTGCAACTGATGTCATCGAAACTGATATTGTTGCTCTTCCATTGCCATGATTGCATACCTAAATAAACCCTGTCGAAGAGTTTCATTCAATTAACATTTTTGGTACTTAATGCAATAGGTATCCTGCAGGTCAGCGTCGTTTCGGTTCCATTACAAAAAAAAAATGCGTAAAAATTGAGGCAAGGTCAATAGCCTCATAATAATTTGAAAAGCCCGTCACATTTGGCTCGAAAATCGCCATGTTTGTGAGTAAAATAGCCACTAAATATTGACCATGTGTCTCTCCCTGGTGTGACTCGGTGTGACCATACAGTGTAACGGTATGGGACTCGACATTCCAAAAGAAGCCATGGATAGGTGATGTTCGATGTGCACATAACACTTTTTTCAACTTCTATTTTCCTTGACGGAAATATAAATGATTTAAAGCAAGCACTTGGAATATGTTGTGAACTACAGGTACTTCATTGTGAAATTCTAGTTTTAATAATCTAAAGTATGATTTTGGCATGAATTTTAAAAGCAATGGTCATTTTGTGGTCAGAACACGCGTGCGGTATCGAAAGTTTCGATCGTGTTCTCATTGATGATAACGGAATATTTTCCTCTGCATCTTTGCTTGCATGTTACCAAGCTATGGCTTCTTTCGGATGATAGGTCACACATCTTCGCCGTGTCCCAAAATCATCGGAATGTTTCTTATAGAGTTCCATCAGATTGCTTCATTAAACCTTTATCTCCGGTCGTTAATGCATAAGTGATGGGCACGATGGATGTAAAATACGACTTTAATTGATATTTGAATCGCTTCTTGGCTGTCGTTAAATTGGTTTGAGACCTCAGAGAGACCGTTGATCATCGGTAGCAAGTCCAGCGAGAGTGATGCTGGACTATCATGACTATGGGGATCAATATCTGGCTTTGGGAGGAGGGGGAAGGATGAGAGCCCGGCTCAAACAAGGCGCTATTCAGGAGTCAATTTTACTCTTGCGTCGCAAGATAAAATTTGTTTGATGTGGAGATTTACGACGTTATGTAAGATACGAAAAAATATTTCTGATCTAAGACGAATGATGAATCATCAGGAGCAAAATGTAAGATCACAACGAAATTTTCTATACCTGGCCTGGGTTGTGTTTTATAAAGATGTGCATAGATCCATGGACCTAGGTCCAAGATAGATTCATGCACGGCTCTCGACTGGTGACCCTTTATAGGTGCAATTCTGCGATGGAAGCTGTAAGTTAGTGAAAGAAATGGTAACCAATCGTTAGACGAACAGCTTTGATAATGAAACACACTTCTGGGAAACATTCCAGCAATACATAGGCTCGCAGTGTCGATTTGATCAAAACTTTGAACAAAATCATACGACCCTTTGGTTAAAAGGCGAGAATCAGAACCACTTCATCACGATGCTTCCAGATAATGAGAAGACAAAATAACGGTTCGGTTGCTCCGTGCTTCTAACACTGGATGTTGACCCTTACACATTCTGGTCAAGATAAAAAGCTCACCGCTCTAATATATATAATAGGTCATATATTAGAGATTTGTGCTTATTAGTGTCATTCATATCTGAAACCGAAAGGAAACAGAGTACGAGAAAGAAGCTTATCACTCTAATTAGAAATTCTTTGATATTGACCGCACATTGGATAGTTTTAATTGGACAGTTTTTGCCATTCTTGTGGGTCATTACATAATACTAATCACCTGTGGCCCCATATGATGAAAATGATGATGCTAATTCTCATTTAGCTTCGTTTATTTGATCTTTTATTCATCGATTGATCTTTCCTTCTTTTTATCATAAATGAAAAGCATTCTAGGGTTTTTCATGATAAGTCTAAATCCGATTAATATTTTGCAATAGTGGTCGAACAAATTTCATTCATCTGGGTAACTTTTTGAGAGGTAATACTGTTTAAATCAGAGTCATCATGTTTGCGAAAGATATCCCCTTTTTCTAATGAATATTACACTTTATATTCATCATAGCTTATTGTTTTCCCTTCATAGACGCTTTTAGGTATGTGCTTGAGTTGCTTCCGAATAATATAAAGATCTTTCAATTAAAAAGAATATATGATTCCGGCAAGTTTTTAATTCGTTTTGCCTCAATACCCCGATTCGTGCAAATTTTGAAGTTATTAGTTGTTAGCTCCTCATTATCTGAATTTGTGTGGCAACCCCTGTATGCCTCTATTTTCCGATTCCCCTAATTGAAATGAATCTCCCATCCCATTTCACCCCGAGGATGAAATTGATAAAATGGTAATATCCCAAACGTGCAGATATATGAGGGCTTATAATAGTAATTGTTATTTTTATGAAGGTTAATTAACTTTGTTCATTTTCAGAATGGATCACTGTTGAAACGGGCTGATGAAATGCTTAAATAACAATTATTCAAATCATTTTTGTTCTGAATCAAGTCGATATTTATTGCGTTGAACATATCTGTATTACGCTAGAAACAAGAGAGTAGCAATTAGAACGAATGACTTCCATATAGATTAGTGATGCCATCTTTCGGAATTAATTTGTCAATCCATCGCAATATAATCCCATGCAATTAACTTTGTTTTACACATTATTCTAGATATTTATCTTATCAATTTAGTCAACCACGCCATGAATCATTATTTTTCTTTAATATGTAATAAGTTGCTTGTAGGAATTGATATTGCTATATTGCTATAATAAATATTGAACGGCCATATTCAGAATGTGCGCATGCGCATGTACTCGCCACGATGAAAACTCGAGGCCATCATTTTGTATTATGATTTTCCCCCTTTTTCTTTAATATTTATTTTTTCTAATCTTTCAACTTCATTCCCTTGTAAAAGAAGACGGAAATATTAATTTTACAACAGCCATCCGACATCGAGACATGTTACGTAATAACGCATTGACGTTGTCATGGTAACGACAAGATGTATATTTCCAGCTGATTCCACATGGCCTCCCCAAAGAAGCCCCAATCATAGCTATATACTGTTGATACAAATCAGTTACACATTATTATAACTCATTGTCCTTGAAAATGTTTTGACATAATGCAAAACATCTTGAGCAATTGCTGTCATTTTCCCTTTTTTCTCTTATGTAAAATGATAAATAAAGAAGTATTTCTTATATCTACATTATAAAAGTAAAATCCTCTAATCTTGATTCGTGAATATATATATAAACGTGCAAATGATTATAGTAAAAGGTATTGTTACCATGGTAATTTTGCTGAATTTCCAGCTTCATGCAGTAACCTATGTGTTTTTACAAAAAAAAATTGTCGTGAAATTTCTCGATATATTTGCTGTTATTTTATATTTTTCGGTGCAATTTCTATCAAATCTATGAAGTTGAACTACATATTATGCGGCTGATATTTTCAGTCAATGCTTCTAGTAAATAGGGGTATTTGTACTACGAAATCAAAGTGGTTTGGATTGCGATCTGAACACCCATGTAATTCAGGCAGCGTTCGCATTAGATAGGTGAAATTCATATTGAAGTTATGTCCTTTCTTAGGAGATGAAAACATAGATAGGAAATGATAAGAATACATTTCAAAACTGATATATTACTGTGAATATTTCCGAAATTATAGTAATTTAAAAGTATTGGAACACATCTAATTGAAACGGGAATATTATTCATTCATTCATCGATAAAAAGAATGATTGGAAAGTCAAAAAGTAGAGAGATAAAAAGAAATGAGGGAATGTATTATAAGGCAAAGTTTGATCATACAGAAAGAAAGAATGAATGAGAAAGAGCGAGGAGAAATTCTGTTTGGAAAGAGAGAGAGAGAGAGAGAGAGAGAGAGAAGGAATGGGATGAAGGAAAAAAACGAGAAAGTTGTTTGCAATTGTAGGCAGCTGGCGGTGCAAGATCTATTTTGGGCGTACCTGGAAGCGAATCCAGGGTAGACCGTATTGGTTGGTTCATGCGAGCTCGTGAATGGGATTCTTGGCTGTCGGCATATTAGCCAGGCCTTTTTCCCGTTGATTTGACTCAATTTCTACACTCTCGATGAAATGATGGGCACCGAATGGAATGATATTCCCATTTAGTCGAGGGTCCAAATCTTTCCTGGATATGTACTTTTGCTCAATCCCGTCAATTGTTATTTCCGTTATGTTTTCACCCTTCTTACGATATTCTTTTATTCTTTGATTTTCCTAAACACTTTCCTGTTTTTCAATGGACATCATCGCGCCGTCTGTTGTGAATTCCGTTTTAAAAGGAACTCGTGTTTATTTGGATAATTTTTTGTATAAGTTGTAAATAGGTGATAATGGTAGTTCCTACCTTTTTCGATAAAGGTTTCAAGATCAACAATATTTATTTGATGAATATACCAGAACATACCATGGTTTAAACAAATCATCAACATTTGCCAATGTTTGTATCGCAAAGTGCATCAAAATGTAGGTCAGATCAATCATAATTTATCATCATTCATTTTGGAAATTTTGATTTTGAAGTTGATATCATGATCAATTTGTATTGGGTAGACAGATGCAGTTTGTGTTATCAGTTGCATGATATTGACATACTCAATTACTTGTTTTAGATTTTGACGTAAATTCGTATTAAAAATCATGCAAAAGTAGATACATATTAAAGCACTGAAACAAAATTTCAATTATTTTCTCTCATTATTTTGTGGGAGAGATGGAAACGTGTTACTTCGGACGGTCGCTTCTTTTGAGACCGACATCTTTAACTTTTGTTGTACCGGATCCGAAAACGAATCTTTTGAGTGACTTAGGGGGTGTTGCTCAAAAGTTGCAATTGATCGCAAGTTGCAGTTGATCGGAACGCGCCAATTACGCGTCTTGTTCAATGCGCATACCATGCGCGAATGAAAATGCGCGTTACAATTTGCAAAGTTGCAGTTGATTTGCAGTTGATTTTGAACAACACCCCTAAGTATAACAACGAAACATATAATCATCTAACCTTATCAAGTCTATCAATTTCATGCGTATCATGACGTAAATATTCAAATTTTCTAACTGCAATGATCCTAGAAAGAGGTATGTATGCTTGCAAAGTGCATTCACTCTTCCAAATCGACTTAGCAAAGTAATACTTGCCTCGCTAGTAGTGATGATGGCAGGGCATCTATGGTGCAGGCGGCGCCTTCTATCTTCACGTACAATGATACCCGCCCCAGGGCGTTTCTCGCTACTTTTACATCGGTCCGGGCTCAAAATAAACTCCATTTTCATCAGAAGGGGGCAAAATGAGTGATAATGATAGAATTCTTGTTTGCAGACATTTAATTAGGAGTATGTTCGAAAAACATACTTTCAATAATTTTGAGTGTTTGCCATCCCGCCTATATATGGTTTCATGAACAAATTTGTCTCCTAAAATAAACGATATACTTGTATGAACTTACACGCTAAATAGACACGCTTTCTCCGTTAATGAAAATCATTTTAGACCAAGGACATCATAGATGAAAAAAAATCGTCGCATAAAATTGCTAATTTCCAGTGATTAATCAGAAATGAGATGACTAATATTTGAAATTTATACAGCGAAATTGACTTTGATTTACAATGTATATCAGGCCAGGCGAGGGTGGTATATGCGGGGACAGCCACGCTTTGTACATCACTTTTTAAGCCCTGAATTATTAGGATCTCTTTTTCGGGAGATGTATAATCCTGTGATACTAAATGGAATAATAAGCATCGAATTGCTCAATTGATTCAGGACTTGTAACAATGCCACAGGAAATATCGCGTAAATACTGGAACGAGATCAACCCTGCAGTCAAAATTTGCTCCTAATAGTACACTTTCTCTCTTGATTCTTATTAAACGTTATCTATCTCCGTCCTCCATCTTTCTCTCTCTCTCTCTCTCTTACATATACACACACATACGTTCTCTGTCTTTCCTCAATCTATTTTGGCTAACACACATAAACACACACACAACGCATAAACAGAGACCCACACACAATCCTTTTCTACCGGACGTACACACATTAAAGCACATACATACACAAACTCATCTTGATACACATACATACAATCACACACAAAAACCCACACACACACACACTCATTTGTAAGCTCATCTCCACTTACATAAGCGCACAGACTTACAAAACAAACTTATACACACATACACAAGATCAGACACATACACCAACACTCACATCGATACATACATACACACACACAAACACACCCACACTCACGCACACACACATATACACACACTCATCCACACACTCTCCCTCTTTCTCCCTCCCTCTCTCACTCTGTTTTCCTCTGCAATCTCCATCTGATCCAATCACTTCACATCTTGTCCTATAGGCTATATATGGTCTAATCATCTGGTCTTACAAGGAATATTTGTCAGAAAAGCAATTGCAATTATTTCTTAAACCTCCCTGGAGCACCATCATATTCAATCAGAACACATAATCTGGTTTTGAATACGATGACATGATTAGATGATTATGATATCCAAGGACGATTCTTATCATAATAACCGACATTTCCCCCTCTTTTCAAGGAGTCCCTTGGTCCTTGGTTGTTTTGATGAAAAAAAACTGAACTCAAACTTTACATAGAGCATAGATGTACAAAGAGTTTTTACCTCTGTGCATAGAGTCCACAATTTATATTGGATTTGAAAGCATCATTTTTCCAAACACTTCAAATACCTACCAGAAAATGCATCATGTACACATAAAGATATGTATCTCACTTTATTTAGAATTACAACATGACTCACTAGCTTCTAAAATTGATTCATTTAAAGGAGATGTGTACTTTACAAATAAAATTATGTTATCATATGCCCCAAAACATGGTTTCATTAATCATTATTGAAAAGAAATATATCCCGGAAGAGAAGAGAGTATGTTTCAGTCTACGGGAGACCATTGCCTGGTCATTCGTTATGTAAGCATACAATGTGTTTCTCAATTTATTTAGCATTACCACATAGGGATTATTTCATACTCCCTGCTTTCCTAAAATGAATTCATTTGAAAGATATGTGTACCAGCCAAATCGGCTGATGTTATCATATGCCTCGAAACTTTGTTACATTATCGAGAAAAAAACCCATACCCACTGAAGAAAAACAAAGTATGTTTCAATATACGGTAGATCATTGCCTAATCATGCGGTATCTACACATAACACATACATCTCAATTGATCGAAAAATACCACATGAAGATAATTTCTTACTCCGTATGCTCCTAAAAATGAATTCAATTGAGGGAGATATGTACTCGCCAAATCAGCTATAATGTTATCATATGCCTCGGAACATTATCGAAAAGAAAAACATATCACGGAAGAGGAGAGAGTTTCAATATACGGTAGATCACTGCCTGGTCATGCATTATGTACACTCAAAATATATATTTCAATTTATTTAGTATCGCCACATGGGAGTTATTTCCTATCTCATACTCTCATTAAAATTGAAGGAGATGTGTACATGCAAAATCAATTGTTACATTATCGAGAAAAAAAACGGAAGAGAAGAGAGTATGTTTCAATCTACGGTAGATCACTGCCTGGTCAGGCTTTTGTACACTTAAAATATATATTTCAATTTATTTAGTATCGCCACATGGGAGTTATTTCCTACCCCATACTCTCCTTAAAATTGAAGGAGATGTGTACATGCAAAATCAATTGTTACATTATCGAGAAAAAAAACACGGAAGAGAAGAGAGTATGTTTCAATCTACGGTAGATCATATAGCTTTCATTGAAAAACCATCGCGTAATCAATGTGGTAAATAGCAATAAATTAGGTAGAATCAATGTGACCTTTAAGTGAATGAAAATACGTCATACTTTTGCAGACATGTCCTTGATTTCCCTTTCATTCATCCCCTGAAAAAACCCGACCCCCCCCCCCCCCCCCCCCCCAAAAAAAAAAGGGGGGGGGGGATAACTCTCACCATTTTCATATACTTCTATGCTGGAAAAATGTAATTCATGTACATTTGCACAGGTCCTCTCTCTGAGGTGTTAAAGATGCTGGTTTTTATGGCCCATCCAGTTTACATTTCTTGCTAACCAGAAAGATTAAGCGCATATTATCTAGTACTCTGTTATCAAATATCAAACAATTTGTTATTATCTTACCTCACTAATCACTTCCTTTTCCCCTTAAAAAGTCATATAATACGCGGAATGATCGCATATACATATAATAATGAAACTGTCTGAAAATGTTATAACAATTAAAGTTTCTCAAACACAGTTCGAAAAAGTGCAATATTGCACCTTGCAACATTGGGAAAACCCTTTTTGGGAGCAATGTTGCATCATTTTCAGAAAGATGCAATCCTTTTCCTCAGTGTGCAATATTTCACTAAATGTTTTAAAGGTATAGATTCGTAATGGTCGGGATGCAGAAAGTGATGTGAAACGATCTGATGTATTCACAAGTTGCTTTACATACATAGATATAACTGTGTACGAAATAAGGAGAGAAAATTGTACGTATTCTGGAGTATTTTACGTTGAACACGCCAATCAGCCATGATTCCTACGGTATGCTAAGTGCTTTCGCACGGGGGAGCGTCGGCCAGGAATGGGCGGAGCGATCGGTGGTATTGTCTGTGGTGTGTGAGTTCGCATTCCATTTGTACGTGAAGCATGTTGTGCTAGGGAGGGAGACCGCAACATCATTTTTTATTTTGCGATAATTAAGCCATTTCTTGATCGATTTTAATCAAACAAACTATGAACATGCTCTAATTTGCCATTGAAAAACTGAATTATGGTAATACTTTTACTACAGCTCACAAAGTAGTCAAATATCTGAAGCGCCGTCCTCCCAAAACTGGTCTATCGGTTTAAAATGCTTAATGCGTAATGAAATGCTTAATATTATTGTTTTATTTAACATTCTTTTTACATTCGTTTGAGCTTTGTTAATTATACCATAATGTCATTGTTATGAGGTGAATAAAAATAAGAATCTTTCTGAATCTGTTTCTGAAGTTGCCGTTTTAAAAATTTGACTACGTGCAATTTAAATCATATCAATCAGTTAATCACGCAAAACCCGCATCCATTGTTTGTTCACAAATGTTTGCCACCGTACCTTTTCAGATTTTTCGGATATGAGAAATGTTCTTGTCATGTTTGATTGTTTTAATACACACTGCAATTTTTATCTAAATTTCGTGTCCAACTTGGAGATCTTACTATACGTATATTTATGTGTTGTGTCCCAAGAGGACCATGATGTAAAACAGTTTGTATACTGATCATGTTTTTATATTTTATAATTGTAAATTGTATACAGTCAATCCTTTTAATATATTTATATTTTCTTGCGAAAACGACTGCAATTTCAATATTTTATAAACTTAATAAAATATATAGTCTTCGATTCTATGGTCAAGTTTTTAATTTTTAATTTGTATTTATTGTTTTATCGCTATAATTCTATATTTGCAATCCTTTTAATATATCTATATTTTCTTGCGCAATATAAAAAAAATCGACTGCAATTCAAATATTTTTATCAGTTTAATAAAATTCCTAAGTTTTTACATTTAGTATTTTAACGTTTAATCATATTTCTAATTTTGCATTGTTTATCTCCTTCATTATTTTTATTTATTCTTAATTCCAGAACTATATTCACACAAATGCAATGTTTTTTTTTTATCAATTCAGTAAATCGTCATCTTGAAATGGTCTGGATATTTTTTTTAAAACTTTTGTAATTCAAATATTTCAAGTATAATACTTCATTTTGAATCCTTATGTTTGTTACATGTATTTTTAATGTATAATGTACATGATGTATCCACTGTAATTGAATGTATTTTTACTGCACGGCCCCATTGAAAAACAGCATGTGCTGAACTGGGTTTTTATTCATGTCTTGTTCCTGTCCTTAGTTAGTTCTTTACAGTTGTGTGATACCATGTTTCCACTCTATGCAATATCAACTTTTAAAAACACTCTAACATTTTCTTGTCATACTTTTTAGTTTCAAAATAAATAATAAAATATCATCATCAACTTCTTTTAAAGTACACAAAATAGAGTTTTTGTTCAATATTTGGACAGCACCACATGCGTGTGAAAACCGAAATTTACACGTCACTGCGACCAAACATTCCGCATGAATGACAATAAATTTGTTTTCGTTGCCATTTTTCACTTCTGGCTTTAAAAAAAAAACAGTTCAGACGTAACAAAACCAATAAAAGTTTGTTTCATGTTGTTATAATGCTATACGGTATCCTTAGCCTATCGAGACGAATAATTGGTCAAATATTTCGGGGGTTTCCCCCAAAACTTGTTCTAATTGGAGTCAGGTTGATTCCGGTTTTAGTCAAATGGGAACTTATTTTCAGTAATCGATCATTTTTATGTTAATTCAAGTAAACTTGTGATTTGTATAAGCTTTATTATAATTTTCGCTTTCAAAATAATTCAACACTAAGTTCCTAGATAATTAATCTGATTAAATGAGCGTAAGTGCCTTTCAGGTTGATTTATACCTCTGCTTGTAGTACTAAGTAACTGGAATTTGGAATAATAAATGACAGAACCAAAGTGGTACTTCTTTTTACGACAGTTTTCTTCCGCTCTCCATCTCTGCTGTGTCTATAGCATAATGCTATATCTGAAGTATCGTGAGAAAATCGGCATGTAACTAATTCTTAATTAATCAAACGGTCGCTATTAAAACAGTATGTCTCGGTTATATTTACCGGTTGTGACTTCTTTACGAGTAGTAACGTTATCGGTGTGTGTAATTAGGTTGACGAAAGTTTACGTATAATTTGACCTATGCATCCTTGTTAAAGGGGGGCCAACCCCTAGAATTACGTGCTCCTATTGAGTGAAGAAAAATGACATGAATAGACTGTGATAATTTGAGCAAAATCGGACTACCCGTAAATAAAAACACGGATTTTCAAATTCACAGAGATATAACGATCCCTGCCGCATTCGTAATACTATCTGCAACATTGACATAATCCGTGACGTCATGTCGGACAACTCCTTAATCATTCTGTATTCAACATTTTACTTTTTTTTTTATTGGAAGAGTCCACAAAACGTTGGTTTTCCGCTTGAGTAGAGCATTCTTTTATCGATTTTGCGTGTATTTTGGAGAGAATCATGTTGAACCATTATTCTAAATTTTACAATAATCCGTTTTTAAAGATTTTATGTTCAAAGTTATGAGGGGTTCAAACATGATGTCACAGATTCCGTCGATGTTGCCGATCACACGGATCCCCATCGCCGGCAGTGGTCGTCGCATCTCTGTGATTTTGTAAATTCATAACTTACGAATTGTTCGATTTTGCTCAAATTTTCGCAGATTGTTCATCTAATTTTCTTCATTCAATGAGAACGTGACAATTCAAACGGTTGGTTCCCCTTTAATTTTGGTACATAATCATATGTTTTACGAGACGATATCGAGCCATTATCAACTGATTGCACTTGAGTATTATCGGGAAACTATAAAACTGTGGCGTCGAGTTTTCGGTTGCCTAATAGCTCTCCACCACGTTATGAAGGGCTCTGTTGGCTGGCTAAAGCAAACTTGATTGGTAGCTAATACGTTACCTTCACCTTAAAAAGGCGCCAGTTCGTGATGGAAAGCACTGGTACATGTACTGGTAATTAGTATCACGGTTTGGGATGCGTTGGCGTCCCGGATGCTTTCCACTTTTGTCGACTTGTCCCATTTCTTTTTCGTTGTTATACATGTAAAATCGAAATTATCTCTTGTAAACTACAAAGTGTTTTTTCTTCAATGTGTCCCTTTTCCAATTTGAATATCTGGAAAGAATTTAAAGACTTGAAATTAATGAAATATGAAAACGAAATTATCATCAAGATTGAGAGGGTTAAAGGGCAACTTCACGGTTTTGTCATGTCTGTTATGATAAAAGGGAGTGCATGTGTTGACGAAATTCCATGAAATATAATATTTATCATACGTATAGTATTTTAATGAATATCAACAAATAGTTGTCCAGATATTGAGTTTTTCAGGCGTTACGAAGGTGACACTTTCATTAAATTGCTCTAATGCTTTCAATGCAAAGGTGGAAGAAACGTTACTATTTACCCGCTCAATGGTGCCAGCTCGCATCTCTCACCGTATACGGTATACTTACCTGTATTACCGAGCATACGTGTGACTTTTGATATGTATTACCCTGACGCTTCTTTAACGTCAAAGAGGCCCAAATATCTGTATGAGCCAATAGTTTAGCATGTTGTTAAATTTGTGTTTTTGACAGTGTTTGTATGCATATGAAGTTGCATCATATGGAGTGGAAATTTTAGGATAGGACCGTGAAATTCGCGAAAATAAAAACACCGTGAAAATGTTCGGCTTTTGCAAGTACATGATCGACATAGCCATAGACAAGAAGCTCGAAATTATTAATCTAATATAGATAAACTTTATCATTTATTATTATAAATCTTATATTTTGTCCTCGTCACTATTGCTTTGCACGATAATATGAAGTGAATACAATTTGGCCGTGCGTTTGCTAAAACGTAATCAACATCGATAAAAAAAAAACACTCAAGGCCACATAATAGCAATAATATATCGCGATCTTTCATTGCTGATGACATCAGTTCATCGTAGCGTTACTCAGTATCAATATCAGGAATGGAAAATGGAATTACGATTCGGCAACAACCTCTTTATCACAACAATATTGTTGAAATTGTCTTTTTGAAGCCACGCGCGAAAACCAGACGATTTTTAATAAAGGTCTTTACAGACCAAAGAGGCGGACATGATCTTTGACGCAGCGAGCGTGTGCGCGTGCGTTCGTCAGTGCGAAAGACAATGTTCTGACGTCACAGTCACGTGTTACTCAGGCAAGCGAGACCAATCGGGCCACTGCAAACAGTTTCCATCGCACATTGTCAACATCCCAAGGAAACTTTCATTCTCCATTTATCCAGCTTGGTGCGCCATGTACCTCGACCCCTAATTTTTAATACACACCAAGTAACTTATCTGTTGATTGGTGCTCGAAGTTAAGTTTGCACCACGTCTCGTACAGTTTAATCAGCCCCAAATTCAATCTTCATTAAAACGCGAGTAGAGTATTAAATACGATGGGCGCACAATGAAGCTTTAATTGGTTCTATTGAAAGCTTGAATAAGGTCTGTCGGGTTGCTTTAATTGATTCAACGAGATGGCTGGAAACGAATAAAAACTGATCTTCCCGCGCTAGTCGACGTGCGGGTAGCGATGTATTGACTGTATAGCCGGCTTTTCATGGAAGGCTCGTGTTGTAGTAACTCCATGGGACTTATCCTTCCGGCTTGACATCAATTTTTGAAAAGAATTCGTGGTTAATACCATTTTTACTGGTTTAGCACACATTTTTCACGAGTAGCTCGTGCCGGAAGTAAGACTTTGTCGTCATGCCGCCGCGAAGCTTCCACAAAAGTATAGCAAAGAACAAAATAAAATTAAAAAAAAGCAACTAATAATTATGGTTCTGCCAGTTGGATAATCCCCTTTTGGCAGATTTGGAGAAGATTCAGTAATGAACAGAGAACGGGTGGTATGATTATGAATACCTGACGTCTATTTATGAGTATGAATACAGACCACAATAGATATAGCGTCAAGGTAGGTGAACACAAGATTCATCCCCCATGCAAAAAAAAAAGAAGAAAATAAAATGAGGAGTGATGGTAAAAGCATCCACGCGAGAGGGGGAAATGGATGTCTTTTGTGTCCCGTCATGCATCGCTTCAAACCAACCGAGTTGTCACTTTTTAGGGTGATTCTTTTTTCTCTCGTTTATGAGAGACGGATGAATGACTGTGCATTGTTTCTGTTCATCATACCATTCGGGAAGGGGATGTCGTGAAATCGAAGATGAGATGCAATGCAGCTGCATCGCGGGTTTCACTGTGTTTGGCGCCCGTTAATTTTAGCGGGAAAAAAATGTGGAGCCCCGCATTTGAACCCCCCCCCCCCCTTTAAATGAACAATAAATTGATAAACATTTGAAATTCAAAGCATCATTCAAATAATGAAAATAATAATAACAACAATAAACAACAAAGTAGCATCGGAATAAAAGAACTGTTTGGGTTAATTCTCCTCGTCTTTCGAATAATGCCATCACATGAACCACTGGGAAGTCTTATAATTATAAAGGGTATGACAATACCTTATCCCCTAATTCATTGTATACAACATTCATTCAATTGAGATTGGGGTTATGTGTAGTTCCAAAAGATGTATTCCATAGTTTTCATTGTTTAAATTATCCGTATATATTCATATGTTGCATAAATGAAATTGCAATAAATTTAATTGCATAAATGGGACCCCGTGAAGCTGTTATATTCACACGACCCTATTCAAGATAAATCATTTATTGAATGGGCCAAACATTGAAACAATTAACAAACAAAATCGATAGTACGTGATTGATTTCCACGTCGAAATCTCTTCATTTATCCTGCTACGTAAACAAACCTAACGAGTAATTACAAAATATTTAGGAAGATATAAAACAGATCAGGACAACATGATGACTAACACTCAACTAATAATATTTCTTTTTAAAAATTTAAGTATTGAAAACGTATTCCAGACCTGAATCAAGATAATAATAATTCTACCCCGTTATACATTCAGTACGACCAAAGAATACAGACTCATTAGCAGAGACGAAGATGATTGGCATGAATACGTGCGGACAATTAAAAGTTATTGTAATGAAAGGTCGTCTGCAAACGATCGCGGTCTTGAGGTCCAGAGTCACATGATAGCAGACGACATGATATCGATGTCAAGGTGAACTAGATCATGTGACTTCGAGATCGATAGCACGCCAGTAGCTGTCGAAAGCGACGTCACGAAGTTGGCTGTAAATGATCAATGTATCAAAACTTCTGTACTACAATATACACCTTTGAATTACAGATTACTAATTTAACCCGCAATTAATTTAGCACAAATTATAATTTAGTAACTTCACTTGTCAAATCACGTAATCATGGTATTTGTAAAGTGAATAATGGAAAAATCTTTTCAAATTCGTTTAAATGTTTTTGACGAAACAAAACCGAATAGTTTTGATCCTTTTAATTGGCAAAGAGTTCAAGAATGAGGGCGATTTCAAGAAAATTACATTTTGAAAAATAAGAGAAATTTGGCGCCATTTTGCAGTTGACTGACATAGGCTAACAAAGATAGTTAACACTTTAAATCAAATATCAGTTAAAACTTGAAATCAAACACGTTTCCTTCCACATTTTACACATCGAAAAAAATGACAAAAGGTTTGAGACCTTTGCCTATCAGCGAAGGCGACTGGTGTCTACAACGCCCCCGTCCCCCGCACCCCGATCGAATGTGCGCCCCCACGAATGCATATGAACAGTGATGAAAGAGCAAAAAATGATTAATACTTGTCAAAGATTGGGAACATAATAAATGATATTGTGATGCATTCTTTTCTTGTTTCCATAAATTGTTGTGGTGATTATGAAAACAAAGTGTTATCTTCCCAAGATATTTCTCGAAAGACATAAATCTGGACCACTCCCTAGATTGGACACAATAACAATATTAAATGCTGAGTAGTATTATACGATACCACGTGAGGGGGAGCTTTTCAGTGGGCAAATTGAGTCGTAATTATTGTCTGAAAAGATACATTTGTCAATCGGAACACACTCATTGGCTCATTGTCAGGTTCCCCATACAAAGCATGTGGAAAGAACATTGATCTTGATTGTGCCTTTCGTCACCCACACTTACAGGTCAGCGACCATTTCCTGCGCCAACCAATTGTACGATTATTTGTTATTTACGAGGAGCGAAAAGAAAGAAAGGTCATTACCGTGATTACAAAAAGTACTAATACGAATTGAAGTACAATTTAAAGCATTTTGGGAAAGCTAATAGGAGGTTTCCTTGCTTTGAAATAATTATTAGAGGTTGGGGTAATAATGTTATGGTTCGCGCTCTTCGAATTTGAGAGGTGTGAGTGCATGAGTCAGACGACAATCACAAAAAAAAAGGTGATCGATAAACGATAGTTTGCTTCGTGCACGCGACCATTCATTCATGAAGTGCAACTGGACAGAATTCTCCGAAAACAATACCAAAATGTTCATATTTCTACTGAAAAGTCGCATGTTGATGTTAATTTAGATACACGAGAATTTAGGAATGACGGAATTGTTACGTGATATCTAAAATGAAACGAGTTTTATGTACCATAATCGTCAGTGTAGGTTCATTGGATAAGTGAAATGGGTGTTCCCTTTGTGGCGCCTAAATTTTTGTGGTTGATATCGACTTGGCGATAGCACGCTGTTTGAACTCATCACAAGGTTAACACTCTATCACGTGACTTCCTAGTATTTTGATGCGGTGGGACTTGACCTTCTCTGTATCATGTTTAATGCATGTCGTTTGAACATTAAGATGTAGTGAATGTGGTGTACGTGATGGCGTCTTGAATTGCAGATACCCCCTCCCTTTCCCCCTCTCCCTTATGCTTTTTTTTCCAGCAGCATTACTAACAACAAAGATGACGACGACGACGACGACAACAACAACAACAACAATAACAACAGCAGCAGCAGCAACAACAACAACAAGGGCAACGAGAATGTATTCCAAGATTCCGTTGGTATAAGGCGATTGATATTCATTTCTGTTATCTTTTGCTTAGAAAAGGTTGAATTTTTTGTTTGCTTGCATTTGGAAAGTATGTATGCGTGATGAAAAAAAAACCCACCAGTATTTGATATATTTGGGAAGGGATGCATATATTATTCTAGACAATTAACAGAGTGACATAATCCAGGATATTTGAGCTGTATATATCGTAAAGTAATTCCCAGAGTTTTTTTAAAGTTTTTATATCGAGATAGAAATGACAACGATAACCAAGTCTAAAGATCAAATGCGAAAAATAAAAAAAACATTGAAAGAAACTTGAGGGGAAAGTCAATGTAAGGAGAATACAAGATTCATGTAATGAGTGCATGGTGTATCTACCTCAGTGTTTTCTTTCCAAAACCTCGTTGCGCTAAGTGCACGCGGTGTGATTTATTTCGGCGCCTCAGTATCCTTCTGAAATCAAACGATCTGGGGCCCGTAACATAAAAGAAAATCAATCAATTTTGCGATCAATCGCAAACTTTGATACATGATTTCCCATAGACTTGCGATTGATTTCAATCGTACGATTGATTAGAAATCCTTATGTTACGGGCCCCTCCTTGTCTTTGGCATGTCGGTGTACGTAATATACTTTCTAATTCATATAAGTGCTTTTTAGTTCATGCCTTGTAAGGATTGTTGCAAGAAAAATGAGTATGAATATAGTTAATCATATCATTAATTGTTTTATAATCTTGATTATATTTGAATGGTTGAAGATTGACACACTATAACACGCTGCGTACATGCCATTCACACATCAGCAGAATATCACCACGCTGGAAAAGGTGATGAGTAACAAATTGTGTTGACAACAACAATCAAATTATTTCGTGAATAAACATTTTCCCAATAAAAAATGAAGGATTCTCATAATGGAGCAATATAAAAATAGTGTTTTGATTAGATTTTCATTTCAAATTTTCCCCGTGCTTGTGGGAGACAAAGCCGTTTAAACCAGACAGCAACAGCGAGAATGACATTGTAGTGGAAATCTGCTGTGGTAAATGTTATTATTATTTTTTTTTACTCTTTTAGGTTATGTCTTTAGAAATAAAGTACTTATTTAGAAATGGTTAACAAACGATCAAATCTTTCGAGGAGAGCATCATTCGATCGGTTATTTATAAAGGGTATGTGAAAAATCATTTGGGATGTCAAGTTTGTAAGAGTGATGATCATGGGCTTGAGGATCGAGAGAGTCATCTCGTCTAGACTCCAAGACTAATTTTATTTCAAACCCAGTCCCCGTTGATGGGGAGATCTCTAAATGGTATATGATCGATTAGAAATAGCGGGAAACCTCCCTCAACCCTTCACCCATGAAAACTAATTTCATTTTAAATTGGCGTAACTAACACCAGCACTTGCCGTTAATGAATGGCAAGCGAGCCAATTACCCCCACTATGAGAAGCGCCACCGCCTTCGTTTAGATGTATTTTTTAATAATATCTCCTGTCGTATCTTCACCAGTACCAAGACTTTATATATTTTTGGGGTAGAAAACACTTTTGAAAACAGCTATTTAATGATTTTGAACAGGCATTGTTAACAATGTTAAGTTTCTTATGCAACAGTTTATCATATTTGTATTCTAGCCCCACCATGGAAAATTAATTGGAAACCCATTGATGAATTCGCAATGTAAATTTTGTGCGGGCTGAACTCAGCAGTGTCAGAGTATAATGTTTTTAGGCATTTTTGTAACGTTTTCTTTTGTTTTTATTATTATTAATGACTATTTTTCTGTCGTTCTAATAGTTATTGCTTGTTGTTTGCTTGCTGTTTACACCAATGTACATTATCTCTTTTGATCTTCTATTACATTCAAAAGGGACTCACACACGTATGGCTCCCTCCCCCACTCCCCCTCTCTCTCTTTTGACCAAATCACACGTAAGCTTAAATCAATTAATATATACGTGATCAAAAATTAAATAATAATTACGTTCATTTTTTATCAATCTGCTCGATATAAGTACATTGAAAAATGAACGGAACAAAATAAGATACAAACGGACAGAAGGTTTTCTTTGACGATAACAAACCCATCAGAATAAAAGAGCAAACATAAATTCATTGTGATGGACAACCGACCTCTCCTCCACTCATCAATTTCTCCCTTCTGTTGTTTGAACAATCAAGAAATTTCCCCGGTCAAGTTTGTCGACAAACGAAAGCGAAAGAGATGTTTTCTTTGGCGCGATGCTTTAAATGTAATTACTTGCATTGCCTGCACAAACACTAGTAGGTGGGACCGCCGATGGAGCTGTGGAAAGATTTCTCCTCATTACTGATTAATAGTTTGGAGAGAAATTTGAATGTTGGAATTTAAGAGAGAGAAAAAAACCTGAGTCAGTTGTCTAGGACGAATGTACGCTATAATCAAAATCAATTTAATTGGAGATTCTATATGAGGAAATCCTATTTTTATAAGAAATAGCTAAATATAAGACAATTAACATTGTGCTTTGTCCATGAAGTAAAATGGCATCGATTTGGTCCGAAGTTTGCAAGTTGTCTGGTTATAAAGTGGAAATAGATCTGATGGGGTCTTTAAATTAAGGGTTCGAGTAAAGCCACGAATGAATAGAAAATTCATTAGTCTAGCTCTAATCATCATTCATATACATTACACAATTATATTTACATCTACTCAACGAACGACCACTCACCACATTCACATTTTGATACATTCAAGTATCAACGACGTTAGAGATTGGATAAAAAGATGGGTCCCAATTATTTCTGAATGATTTCATTCATTGGCCTCGCATGTATGGGCTTTTCCAATCTTCGCCATATTGTCTTCTTTTATAAACGATAGTAGATAAGATGAAAAAAAGATAATTATTTCTGAATAATTTCATTTATTTGCCTTGCTTGCATGGGCCTTTCGAATGTTCGCCCTATTGTCTTCTTTTACAAACAATGACCAGCTCATTAGGAAAATGAAATAATTCATCTGGCTGGAGTGGCTGGACTCAGTCATTCGATTAAGATCTCAAGGATTATGTGTTTTCCCTCAGATCCACTGAGGATGCGGGTTATTTCCTCGACATCTTCCTCTGGTCTGCAGTGCCGAGGTTCAGGGGTGTAAACAACAAGGAGGGGAGAGGGAGAGGCTTACCCAAGCTGCCAAGATGTCTATACTAGCTATAAATCTTCTTCATTTTTATGCGCAAGCTTGATAATTATACCTTATTAGAACAAGGGTCAATTACCCCTTCCCCGTATGAATAATTTTCCAACTATTTAGAGAAAAATAGGTCAACAAAAAAGGATTTTGTTGTCATACGCATTAAATTCTTTAAACAGCACTCTGGCTGCCATTTCAGTCCTTTCACAAAGGGTACCGGCTCGAGCCTTGACAGGGGTAACGTGTGGGCAACTTTTAGTTTGCACCCCCTTTTCATAAAAGCGCAATATTAAAAGAAACCATGTATATACATGTATTTGAAAAATGTTGTAGTTGTGAGGTTTGAACCGCACCGTGAAGGGTTCCTTCATTCCAAGGCAGGCAGTTAAACCGAAGCTGCTGGCTGATTTCGACCAAGAAATATCAAACATGGACTCCGATCCGTCAACGGTGAAAATTCATTTCCCATGAAAATATGTGAAAGTATTCGCTCGTATAGAGACAATTCTAATGACACAATGTTCCTCACTCACTGCCGATACACAGCTCAGTCGGTAAATCGTCCGCCCTAGAATGAGGCGAGCCTTCATGGCATGCATGCCACGGGTTCGATCCCACAGCTGCCGCCATTTCAAAATATTTCGTAAAATCTTGCACAGTGAGGAAAAAGAGAAATATTTCATTTTCCTGAAAGAAATGCAATATGCACCTTCTTTTTAAGTGCGCATAATACAATCCATGTATCTTCCAAGTAATTGATTGAATTCTACTCTTACTCACTTGAGTCGTCAATGAAATTTTCAATCCATTACGTCAGCTACGTTGCTGTTTTTCAGCTCAATTAGTGAGTTAACTTGAGGTGACAATGATCATTAGTCGTTCTTGAAAAGGGAGATGTTTTAACGTCACTTAGTTTCTGAGAAAATCTTGAACAGATCGAAAGCTATGTTCTTTTTTTTAGTTGCCACGCATGAATCCAAAAGGAAAAAAAATACATAAAAATGATGATAATAATAATAATAATAATTATATAACAATAATAATAGTTCTTATGTATCGCCTAAAACTGACTTTGTTCGAGCGTCTCTAATAAGCGCTCTACAGTTTAACCCTATTCCAACTGGGGGGGGGGGGACAAATTTTGTGATCGCGCCGCCGCGCAAATATTTTTCACCGCGAGACTCGCTGACTTTTTACTTTCAAGTCTTGCGCAACTTTTGAGACTACTTTCGCGAAAATCGGGCGTATGGTTACGTCGTCGCGCCACTTTCTGTACATGCATGTCAGACCGAAAATCGCTCAAAAACGTGATTTTGTGTACAAAGTCAATGTAAATTGGGATTTCAGTCTGAATTCATAAAAATGTAGTTATTTTCAATTTTATGGCTTATAATTAATTCATTTTAGCATAAATATACTTCAAAAAAGTTCTGCAATAAATTTCATCCAAAAAACAATAGAAAACAAAAGGTAAAAAAAACAATGAAATACATAAGAAATTCATAAAACAATAAAAAAAAAACATAAGAAATATCTGGTCACACCAAATTTTTTTTCCAGGTAGTATTGTGAGGAATAATATGGAGAATATTCACACCAAAAATGAGCTTTCTAGGAGCTTCAATGAGTGAAATAGAACAGAAAATAAGATTTCATGCATAAATTTGCATAATTAATTAATTAAAAATAGAAATCATAAACTTTCAGAAAATTAAACTATACAGTCATATAGTTTACACTCTACACTATGCGCGTGCAAAATTTTGCGGCGATCGCGCGATCCACGGCCGAGATCTGAAGGGGGGGGGAAAAATTAACCCCCCCCCCCAGTATAAACTTGGTCTGAAAAAGCCCAGTTAAAATAGGGTTAACATGATTGCCTTAGATTCTAGAAGTGCAGCTGTAAGCAGCGCGCAGGATTTCAATGTACCCATTCAACTCACCTGGGTCAAGTGCAGCAGAAAGTGGATGAATATTTTGCTGACGGAAATTAACGTCACGGATGGGATTCGAACCTACGACCCTCGAGTGGAAAGGAGAGAGTCGTAATAATTACATTAAGATGCTTCAGCAGAGTCTATCTGACTCCTTTTACCGTCTTCACGTCATAGATTATCTCGGATTGTGGGACTACTTTTTTTTTATATGCTTCCGTAGAAATTTCTTTTCCTTTATTTTCTACAATAACAGAAAATAATTTACAAGAATTCAAATTGATACAGTGTCATGAAATGCACATCTTTAACGATAGTAGAATATAGAAATATAATGTGTTTCTAAGAAGATGACTTTGTTTACAAAAAAAGAAATAAAAACGATGTTGTCTGCCGGGCAAATTTATTAAACCTGACACAGGTAGATACATAGGTCCAAGGGCATATAGACTAGGTGCATAGGTGATGTAGAACAGAAATCGATGCTAAGGCGGGAGTTACTACGAAGTGTATCTGGTCAAACAAAGTACAAGGGCATCATTTGGGTGCAAAGTGACAATGCGATAAAGAGCTGTCGATGCGCTTCGTCGACCAAGGATCTTAGGGAAGGCAGTATCGTACATGGGGTCTGTAACATAAAAGATGCAATTAAACTTACGATAAATATTAATCGTAAATATATGGCAAAAGGTGTACAAAAAAGATACGATTAATTGCAAAATTAATCGTACCTCTTTATGTAACAGGGACATGGTCTGGTGTTCATGACGTCGCGTGGGCACTGCATCATCCGTGATGAGAAATAATGAATTTGGCGTGTATTTAAGTAAATCAATATGATGATGTTTTTATAAAAAAAAATTGTATCATATCATATCATGGGCCTGTAACATAAAAGAGATAAGATGAATTAAAAATCAATCGTATCTTATATGGTAAACGATTTACCATAGACTTATAGTCATGGTAAGTTTAATTGCATACATTTATTTGCCTATTCATAACTAACATTTGATTGGAAATGATAGCCCCTTTTGCAAATAAGCTCTTCATAAATTATGTAGGCATACATGTTGCGTTTTGGCGGATTTACTAAAAGATGCAAATATTATGCATATTTTATACACCAAGGTAGCTCACGATAACCTGACCGCTTGCCCGAAGATTGTCCGTCATGGTAACAAGTGCTGGTTGCAAACTAGATTCCAAGTATTGTAGTTTAACTGTTACTAATAGAAGCGTGCATACATTTGAACGTATTATTATAAACATAAGCAACTCCATGAAGATAATGATGCGACATCTAGAACAACATTGGCACCACAACTGGTATCGAATTGGTGCCAATGTCGTTCTTTCGATACCGATTATGGTACCAATGTCGCTCTTTCGATACCGATTATGGTACCAATGTCGTTTTTTTGATACCGATTATGGTACCAATGTCGTTTTTTTGATACCGATTATGGTACCAATGTCGTTCTTTCAATACCGATTGTGGTGCCAATGTCGTTCTTTCAATACCGATTGTGGTGCCAATGTCGTTCTTTCGGTACCGATTGTGGTGCCAATGTTGTTCTTTCGATACTGATTGTGGTTCCAATGTCGTTCTACATTTGGTATCATTGTCTTCATGGAGCTGCACAAAATTTGGCCCCCAGACGAAGATGAAAACATTGGCCCAGCTCAATGTTTTCATCTAACCCGAGGACTCTGAACTCACGATATGGACCTGACCTGGACCCACTCGGCAAGCACGCCATCTGGTCGGGGCACACGACACCTAGCAATGGTGTGCTCGTGGGATCGCATGGGTTTTGACACGTCGCAAGGGTTGATCGAAGGCCAAAGCTTCCACGATCAATCAGCAGTTTCCCAGCGAAAAAAAACCTTAGGTCTTTGGATCGATAAGTAGAGAAGGCCACTCACTGATCACGCTTTCCATGACATAAACAAAAGGAACCTGGTCGCGACAACTCAAACTACAAATCTGAAGCAAAAACTCTCTCACGGTTCCCACCACGATACACCGCAAGTTCTTCAGTGTAGCAAAATCAAAGCAGGCCTTTTACTATTATTTAAGCTGAGATTGATCTTCATAATCAGAGATCCTTAAGATTATAAAAGAATACTAAATTGCGTATTATCACTCAAATCGGCCAGTTTACTCAATGAAGTCAAATGTACAACGTTATTATACATGTGCTATATCACAAAGAAATATTTTATCTACTCTAAATGCATTTTATACCTAAAGGATGTGGAATATTCATCATCACACAATATGAGTCATTTGCATACATCTCAAATAAAAGGACAATATCAAAATTATCATTTTCTTAAATGTATTATCTGAAGGAGACATGCGTATTTAAGCAGTAAAACCTCTTTTTCAGTCTAATTGAAAAATTAAAGGTATAGATATGTAATTGTCAGGACAAAGAAGTTGGTGTGAAACAAGCTGACGTATTTACAAATAGCTTTACATGCATAAATATAAGTTTGCACAAAATTTCGATATTATTCTCGCACTTATTCTGGTATAATCTAGATTGAATGTGACAAACAAAAGCCCTAACGATCACCATTTCGTCCCGCTGAAATACGTAAATAAAGGAAGACGATCTTTAAAGGGAAACCAACCCCTGGAATTATCGTGCTCTCATTGAATAAAGAAAAATCAATGAACAAACTCTGATAATTTGAGCAAAATCGGACAACTCCTCATTCACTCTGTATACAAAACTTCACATTTTCTCCTTTTTTTTTCGGAAAGTCAACAAAATGTCAATTTTCGGTTGGGGTGTAGCATTTCTGTATTGATTCCGCATGTATTTTGAGAAGATGCATGCTGCAACCTTCCTCTAAATTTTACATTGATCCATTTTAAAAATTCTATGTACAAAGTGAATCATTGAGGAGTAGTCCGACATGACGTCACAGATTCCGTCGGTGTTGCCGATCGCACGGATCCCTATGAGCGTCAGTGATCGTCAAATCTCTGTGAATTTGAAAATTCATAACTTTTGAAAATATTGTTCAATTTTGCTCAAAGTTTTACAGTTTGTTCATCTGATTTTTCTTCATTCAATGATAGCACGATAATTCCAGGGGTTGGTTCCCCTTTAAATAGGAAAATGTTTGGTATTCTAATGGTTTCATATAGCAGTATACCTTTCAGATATACGCTCACTCTATAGGAAAATGGGGAAATCCAAAACGTATAAAAAGATGATCGAATAATATAATCATATGAATGCTCTGAATGTAATAATGATAATAATCAATTTACAAATGTGTTATCAACTTCTGTCAAAACCCGATATACGCATTGATGACGCAGGTCTAATCCAGGGACCTAAAGCCTAAATAAACTTTCATGGGAAAAGGGGAAATCTGGTACAATCATACCATAAAATCGATTAGATTGTTTACTCTCTCGTATGGAAAACGTAGTGGAATCCATACATGAGCTTCACTTTCTATATTGAAATTAGCATTATAATGAATATTCTAACTGCATGATTATAATGGAAGTAAATGTGAATATGATTCATGTGAATTTATTGAAAATTAATTGAATGACTGAATGAATGAATAAACAAATGATTAAAGCCTCGCAACGTCCGTGTAAGCTTTGTTCTTTTCCTTTTAGGGTGTTTTGGGTTTGTCCACAGTGGGTTTTCAAAATGGGTGGACGGAGGATTTAGGATGAGGGACAGTATGAAACGAGTGCGCACTTAATGTACGCATTAAATGACAGTGTGCAACCGATATGCGCAGCTGATATACGCATCATTGGTTGCGCACTCGATTTTTTAATCGTCCACAAGCTTTTGTCCACTAATTTTGAAAACTTTTAAAACTCACTAATAATAGGGCGAATACACCGGACCCCGAATCAAGATGGCGGTTTCTCCGTTGCACAAAACTCATCATTGAAGACAACTAAATTGATGACAGTGCATGTGAAACAGCCAATCACCATCAAGGATACCACAGAACTTTACTATGACTGACAAAGTTTTCATCAATGGCACATTTTATACCACGGGCTCTAGAATAACCAGATTAATGAATCAAATTTTCAAAAACTCCAAACTGAAACTCTTCTGACAAATGGTGACCCAAATAATCTTATCGCACCAAATCGGATATCACAGATAGCTCTGTGAGTTATGAATATCCCTCTTTGTGTGTACTTGACCTCGAGTTCTGCTCGCTCTAGATACTTGCATGGGGTGTTGTCTTGCCTCCCTCCCATCTCAAGTCCAAAGCCTTTTAATCCCTCTATCGTAATCACTAAGCGCTGATAGATGATGATACCCCATACAAGATATCAAGCTCAGTCGAACTTTATACCCTTCCTCCGCCTGGGAAAGATCATATCAATATCATATTGCATTTTAAGACCCATCTTTGTAGAGAATGGATGGGGGTGTAGTGTGTGCGATTAGCATCACGTTCGTTTCCGTTTTGAAATCAAAGATTATCAAAATGAAATGAGTCGGTTCGTAATGAACTTCTCTCGTATTAATCCTGTGTATAATCACATATCCATTTTATCAACTTAGATCTATATTATCCATGTCTTAAAGATAATCCTGACTTCCGAAAATGAGAGAAAATAAATAATTACAGTTTCGGACATAAACTCATTTAGGTTTCATTAATGCGTAATATCTGACAAAGGTTTCTCATTTACAATGTCATATAACTGAGCAAATTAATATAAAAAGATTAATTCATTATCGCCAATTTATTTTTTAAGATGTAGTCTCGCCGAGCATTCTATTAATGTTTGAGAAAAGAGAATAAGCATTCAATTAATTGATATAATTACATAAAATGTCATTATTCATATGTTTTTTGTTGATCGAAATAACGAGCATGGTGGCCCTAATCGAGAGACAACGTTAGCATGGTTAGAGTAAATGTAATTGGTCTGTTCCGAGTTAACCCCGTTTGTCCCGCTAAAGAGCAAAATACTTTTAGTGCTAAGCAAATCCTGGAGAGTAACATTTTCAATAACATTATGAACCACAAACCCACTCAGATTTGAAACCATAAAGAGTGCATGTATCAAACAAAGTTCATATGTTTTTGGCGCAGTCGCACACTTGCACGTTAATTTACGCCCTCTTCATTGACCTGCAATTTTTTGTGTGTGAAGCTTTATACAACCTTCGGCCGGTGCCTCAAAGTTGGTCACTCAAGCCAAACAATCAATCGCACGTGGAATTTTAAAAAAACCAAGAAGAGCTTTTCATCTCCCTTCGCACCAATTCTTTTTTCAATAAAATAGATGCAGCAGATACCGTCTTGCCCTGAGACCATCGCAGATGGTGTGAAGCCTTGATCAGGGGTGATGATGATGGAGATGACATACCATATGCTCAATTATCATCTTTGTATTCACCCCGGTCACGATGTCCGATCTGGACAGTGAGATGGACAAGCGAAGAAGGACTGCATCAATGGAAGAAGGGTGCTCTCAAATACAGGGTGTCACAAAAAGATAAGGAGCAAAATCAAATCGAGAACCTGAACTATAGGGCTTTTGGTAAACAATCATGTGTGTTTCAAGAAAGGTTATGTAACATGGACACAACGTAAAGACGACATTGCGCAATTTTCTTATTAATCATGTTAACCCTGTCACGTACCCACTCACCTCACCTGGGTAGAGTGGGGCAGAATGCGCATTACTTTATTGCTGAAGATAATTAATGTCATTAGTTGAAGACATGTGAAGAGAGGGGGGGGGGGTAATTTTGATTTGATACTTTCTCGAGACACAAAGTTTGTTCTTGACATCTATGTTCGATGCCTGCCTAACATGGCGACGAGTAATGTAGCCAACTAAATTCCAAGTATTGTAGGTCAACAACAGGTTTGAGGAATACCACATAACTATGCTCGATGCCAAGAAACATGCATGAATTTTGATCTGTTTGTAAAACGGTCTATTCGAACCGCGAATATACTGTTGGTTCAAATGTTAAAGTCAGAACCACATCTCCACGGTGTTTCTATTCATGCGTGTTAACTTATTTCATTATGTTGTTCATGGAATTTTGAGGGAGTTAGAACAACCAGGATGATGGAACAACATCAACAGAATGTTCAGGACTGATGTTACATTTTGATTCGTAACATTATTTTGTGTGTATGGACAAATGGGTTCCAAGCCAGTGATAATCTGAAACACACGTATGTGTGTAAGTATGTATTAAGTTACATTCCACAGGATTTTGTAGAAACTGGCTGGCGTATATAAGATTTGTGTCATTCTATAGAGCAGGTAGGTCTATGTATAGAGCAACCATTTCTATTTTCGAATCCGTGAGAAACCAGTGAGAAAAAGTCTCCCACACTTACCCTAAGTAATACCCGCATGTCTTCTCTATTATAAACTTAATGTACTTAATCCCGATTCAATATCCTATACCCATTATCAAGTTTAATTAAAAAGAGGGCCTATACGGTCCAAACGAATACCCCTTACTATCATTTTCCATTCGGTTACCTGATGACCATACCTGCATATGTACCGATTTTAACCATATTCCCATAAAAGATGAGCGATGTAATTTATGGTTGGAGCCAGATCAAATTTTGGCGCCGATTTCCGGAACTCCTTCATTTGGGCGGAGAAAGAACAGGCTATACCCGTTTCAACCCTTTCAGCTGTGTAATGTTTGATGAGAAGTCATTGAAATTGGAAGCTCATTCACAAATATTAGAGATTACAAGTGAAAATAACTGGGTGAATTATCTCTCATCTGTTTAATGTATTTTTCGTTTCTATCTTTTTATCGTCATCTGTCTCATTTAGCTGTTTGGTTGTCTCCGTATCTGCCTCTGTCTTGTTTGTTACGGGTGCACATTTTTTTTTTTTGTATTTTCTTATTTATCTTTTTATTCATTGCTTTGTATCATTCGGGAAAAGAAATATATGAATAAAAATATAATCAATATTCCGAATTGTCAGAAAGTATTGTATGTATCGTTCTTTCAAACAGCTAGAAATTTGGGTCCTGAAATGTTGCCATTTATAAACATTTGTACTTTATCACATTACACCATATTGCATTACATCACATTACACCGAGTATCATGGCGATTGTCGCGTTTTTATCGCAATTAGACCTAATCTCAGAAATTTTGCAATCATACTTTCCTCATTGAAATTGTCCGTCCCACATATTGTTGAATATGACAAGAGTATTCCCATCGAGTAGAAAGAAAACTATTGATTAAAACACGACTTCAAACGTGACCAAGACTAATCTGTTTAATGTTGTATAGAATGACAAGACAATGTGCTATTTTACCTCTCTTTCATTCTTTCTTTTTCGTCCATTTATCTCTTCAAGCATCAAATGACTCAGATTCTCTATGGTCTGTTGAAGATCATACCGTGGGAAAATCTCAGCATTTGTTACTTCAGCCCATTATTATGGAGCTTCTTCTACGGGGTTCAAAAGAAAACTGCTCTTTTCATGCCAGAACAGCGCTGTAAACAATAGTGCTCGGCTCGGTACACAGAAGGAAAGTAGAAAAGGTAAGTGCGCCATTCGGATGGTGTTTTTTGTTTGTATTGACAAACTATCATGTCTGTTGTATAACAGTTCACAGAGACGGGTCCTTTCGGGGAGGGGAGATAAATTGAGGTGATCTCAGGAGGATTTGGAAAATGGTCAAACGAGATCGGATTAGTAACACCTTTTTGAAAAGCCTTTGCGCAGATGTGGAAAAAGTCACAAGTACCTGGTTTCCGATCCTTGTTTTTCGTGTATCTTCCCAGTAAATTTTCAAAACATTTGCTAGCACATTTTAATGTTTGTAGTTTTGCGGCATAATTTGCTTTTCGAAAGAGACCTTTTCTCCTCATATTTGTTGTTTACGTGGGCCTATTTATCCTTGCTCTTTCTTCTTTTACCAATAACAGCCAATCATGTTAGTATTTTAAGGCTTCTTTTTTCGTCTTAAACATACTAAGAATTATCAAGGATTGTGTATATTCATTAGGTATGATTTGATCAGTAGGAATAAGCCTATTCTTAATTTTTTGTTCATTTTGAATATTGTTTATTGTATTACCAGATTTTATACGGAAAGCAAACGATAGAATATGGATATGATAAATCACAAAGGATCTTGTTTTCAGACATAGAAGGTGGAATCCTTTCAGTGAAACAAGAACATGCATGGATAACGAAAATTTGGAAAATTTGGAAAAGTCGTTGAAGAGTTAGGAATTTCGGAAGCTTTTATGAGATAATTTTTGGTGTTCTCCCCAGCATCAACGATGCCACTTTGGACAGCCCTTTCTTCAGGGTAGATATGCTAATCTATTTGGAATATGCATGGGAAACTATGGTTAAAATTTAAATGTGACCCTTCGAACAGCTGAACCAAATATCGTCGCATGAGAGAAAGCATAAAAATACTCATTATCTCCCATGAGAAAATATTCAGCTCAGTGGTAAGGTAATTCACAGTCTAATTTTCCCCCATACATATTCTGGAACGGTTGGCATATCTGCAAATCGTATTTTTGTGTCTCGATCTTTCTCACTCCATCTGCCTCTATCTTCGCATCACTAAGATCTCTCTCTCTTCTGCTACCCATCCCCTACTCTTCATCACCCTCTGCCGCTCTCTCTCTCTCTCTCTCTCTCTCTCTCGCTCTCTCTCTTTGCTCATCCACTTGAATAGTATTCTCATCTTTTTCTCCATCTCTCTTCTTCATTATCCATTCTCCTTTCCCTACATGCACATTTCCTTTTATATACCCAAACCCCTCTACGTCTCACATTTTCTCTCATTCACTCCTTCCCTTGTCTGTCATTCGATTCCCTCATTTCTCGTATTCAACCCCTTCCCCTCCCCTACTTTCTTTCCTCCTCTCACTCTCCCTTTCTCTCATCCCCTCTCCCTCATTCACTCTCCACAACTTCTTTTCCCTACCAATCATTTCAACACATCATTACGGAAATATAAAGAGCAATACAAGCGAGTTCTCGGCGGTAACTTTTTTGCGTTTTCTTTATTCGATTTTTCGAATGCCAACAACAGTACCAAGAATAAGTGCTCAATGTACCACAAGAGTTGTTTGAAGTTGAATTAATTTTTGTTTTATCCACATTATGTACAAACTGTACACTTCTGAGCTATAGAAATATACATAGCATATACAAAAATGACTTTAACAATGTGTAGTAAAATTGGCCAAGAGCGTGAACACTTTCATTTAGAACAATATTGTTGAATTTTCTTGAATCTCTCAAAAAACATTGAAATATTAATGTTTGTGATGAGTTGTATATGGCAAAGCTAACATTACGATTGCTCGCAAGATATGAGCACAACGACTTAAACATTTTGGTCCCTCTGCATAGCACAAATTAAGTTACAAAGTGAATTAACTTATATAAAAAACCACATGGTTTTTCCATATAGAAGCCTTCCATAGGTCTTCCATCAAGACACATTTTTGACGAACCAGTTTTATTTGATGGTTTCTTTCTGGATGCAATTTATGAGTAATGATGGAAGACTAATAAAAACGGCTCAATATCATACGTTACAAGAGTACGATTAAACGTATGTTTCACATCATAACTTTTGTTTAAATAACAGAATCAAACGAAAAATCTCAACTCACAAAAATATATAAAATATATCAAGAAAACTTTATATCTCAATAATTTAACACATCAGTAGTAGTAATAGTAGAAGTAGTACATTTTCTACAATGTGTACTTTAAAATTTTCTTATTAAATTTTTTTCATCATTTTTTTCTCATATTTAATAAATATAAGTAGCAAATTTGGAATACAAAAAACGACTGCTACTTTTCTCTCTCTCTCGTATGAACTCTAGTGTGTATGAATAATTACGTACTGACAACCGGTGAGAAAGTCCAATAGAATGATGAATAATTTCTACACGAGTTTTTAATGAAATTGGCAAGATTCTGCCTGATATTTATAACGTCACGTTTTGTCACACCACAGCTCCACTGGTAACATTCTAGCCTACAGTATTTGAACGTTTGCAGAAACCGTAATATTGTGTTTATAATATGTTTCAGATACAGCACATTTGTGAAACTTTGTACACAGTAAGTTGTAATGATGAAAAATGCCAAGAACATAAAGATGTCTCGATGAATTATATCGTTTTCATCTTCATCTCTTATATATGATTTGGGCTATTGATATATTGGTGAGCGCCTGGTTTTGTGGATATTGGAGTGTGAATAATAATCATGATTAATTTTCGATTGCAAATTACAGATAACAATAACAATCATTTAAATATTGCTGCGTGTAAAAGAACACAATAATTTAAATTCTTTTATCATAAGTCTTGTTATCTTTCCAAAAAGGCACACAATGGCTTTTTATCTCCAAAAAATTGTAGACAAATGGATACGAGAGCTGCTCGGCCAGAAACATCAGGCATGGCATGAAAGATTAAACGGTGCATAGAATTTGGTGGCGATAATTTGTCTTAAAAGATATTTATTTAGATTCAATTAGTTCGGCGCCCTCCATTTTGAATTATTTAGTCTCTTTCTCTCTCCTTTCTCTCGTTGGGTATACACAGTCTATGAGCGGCGCTGTACCATATGGCAGTGAGTGGTAGCGTTGAATACATAGCGCATGAAGGAAATAATATTGCAACATCTTCCCCGATCTTCTCTCATACCTGTACATAGGAGATACAAAGTGAGAAAAAACATTTAGATGACTTCATCAAAATTCAAACCATTGCAGTACAGTGTGTTATCATAGGCGGTTAAAATTCAAATCTAAAATCGTTATTGTATCAAGGGTTTCAAGCAGTTACATTGGATTTCTATTTATTCTAGACGTCTCAAGATCTAATAAAACTCTCACATCGAATGTTATCGTCTCCGCTCAATATTGGACCAAAACATGGTCTTTCCTTGGGTTTGGATTTGCATATGAATGTTACGATAACAAACAAGCGTGCGGAGCGGCGAACATGAGGTGCGGAGCCACGCGATTGGTCTATACAACGCTTGCACCTGGTCCCTCTAATGATCACGTGATCAAACCAATCTCTATTCAATCGCGCCGCGAGCGATGCATCAACAATATTGCCTTTGACATGCCCGTTTTCCCCCTCGATACCTTCCGTTAATACCAAACATTGGTCCACCTCCACGTTTCAAATTCGGATTGGATGCGTTCAATAGGATATGAATATTAAAAGAAACTCTGAAATTTCCAATGTATGTTTACGAGGTTTCAAAAAATCAATATATTGATTTGGTGTGTGCAAACACTGTTGTAGTGGTATAGTTATGGTGGAAGACTATTGTTCACTGAAGCAGTGATTTGTTCCAAGCCGACGTGCAGCGCGGAGTAACCTGACCTTACTCCCGTGGTTTGTGACCCCTTCTTATACCACTGAAATATACCTCAAAGGGGCTTGTCGTATAAAGAAAGGGCACCATTCTTTTGACTAAAACTTTGAATGGTAATCGAATAAAGTTTGAGAGATAAGTTCGTTTTAACTTCTCATATTTTATCCAAAGGAACAACGCACGATACCAAGAGGCAATATTTCAATCATTTTTATATCATTTATATGAGATAACTTGTGGATATTTATAATCCAAATAATCAAAAAGTTAAGCAACAAGGGGCTCCTTCATTCAATCATCCAATCCTATTACCATTGATATCAAACATGCTACCCCATCGCTTTATAATGAAAGGCAGAATAAAGCATGACCAGTGCGGCAATAAGGTCAGTGCATCTCAACGACCTGCATTCCCGGCGTTCCGGTAGGCCTGTCTCACCCTATGGTGCTTTCCGTATCATCTCAACCCCAGTCGCCCTATCTATCACACTGATATTACACCCGCCCATCATGTCATCCATGTAACACTGTATCGAGAAGACATCCCCGGTCATATAATAACCATCATTTCATACACAGGCAATGATTGTCCGAGTTTAAACTATCATTACACCCACACCGTAATACAGCATAGCTTGAGATCATAAGCAACCCTACGCGGCAAGTAAAACAAAAGTGCAAGCATTGCTATTCGAAAGGCAGTCAAAACATTCACGAACTGACTGGATTTGTTTTGAAATTCGAACAAGGCGGATGATTGTACATCCTCAGATGAGAAGATTTGAATATCACAGTTTGAGCAACGGAGACCATCTTGGTACCAAAACATGTCGATCTTTCAAAAACATGAACGGCCCCACAAAGGAACCGAATACAGATAACAAAAGTGCATGGCACTCTAAGTAGATAATCCAAATGTAAATGCTTGAATATTTCCTTTTCCATCCTAAGCCAAAAATATTATTGGAGCAAAAAGTTCAATGAGGAATGTATAAATACAAAAAAAATATGCGATGTGTTTATAATCGCTTAATGATAATGGAAGCATTTATCCAACTTCAGAAAATATTTTTCTAAACTGGTTTCAAATGTATAAAAAAAATCATGGGTTACCCATTTGAGGATTATATTGAGTGACTGATACAGTCTTGGGTGTGTAAATCTCTTCCTCATATGAGAGGTCGGTAAAAGACCAGACCTTAATGGCATTGTATTGATTGATGCTAAGCTTGGAGATCAATGACGAAGTAGAAAAGATGGTTGATAATTACCTCAGTTGCATGTAATCTGAGCGGCGTTGGACCCGTCGTCCCCCTACTATCATCGACCGCAGCCCTGTCAGAGGAAAGAGAAATAAGAGAACATATGTTACTAGAATGAAGCTAATATGCACCCACTTGGCATAATATTGATTGTAGCTACCAAATTCTATACATACAATTATCATCTGATCATTTTTCACGTCACCATCCCCATCGTTTATGATCTTAATTAAGCGATCTTGTATGGTATCGTTTTCCGACTAACCCAAGATTCATAGAGATCAAGATATAAAAAATATAATCATTTTCGATATATTTCATAAATACTGTCGATATAAGTACATGTGATACTTTTAGTATATATTTTTATCAATTTCAAGATTAGTCGTGATATTCATAATGATGGTTATCATTTTGTTCTGAAAGTGACCGTGATGAAAATACAAAATTGGATATTGCTACTTTATGAAATCACTTTAGTCAACTAAAAAAATTACTGATAATATGAGAGATTCACACTCCCCAAGGCAAAAGGCATAAATTATGCATTCAATCGTGAGCATCAATATTTGAGAGCCTCGTGCAGTATCTGTCCCCATCTCCGATCGAGTATATTTCCCTCTTTGATAACGGTAAAACTGACTGCTTGAAGCATTTTCATATAGCTTCGTCACGACTCCTCCGGCAACACATGGGGAAAAAACGAGCGAATTTTATGTAAATGACGACCCTTCACTCTCCCCGAACAATTCCAACAATCTACATCTCTGTGAGAACAAGTTGGAATATGAAGATGCATTCCCTAATCGCGTTTAGTTGCCATGGCTACAGCATCTCTGCACGACCATATCATCTAAAGTGATCACACTCCCCTCTCGGTAAGTGAGAGAGTAGTGCGCTGAACTCTCCTATTTTCACCAAAAACAAGAAGTATGCGCTAAAAATATGCTCTCAATTGAATGCATAAATGCCGATTGATATATAATTCTCCTTTCCCATATTTCTCAACTCATTAAAAGGTTTAATGAGATTTAATTTTTGGTAGCTATGTACTTAATTTCATCTGTCTTTGCACTTCATATTACTTTCCCCTTCGCTGAAATGCAAATACACATGTACACTTCATCGTTCTCCAGCCACGAGCATTTTTCATATCTGCCCTGAAAACAAATTTAACGATCATTTCCTCCAATCGATTTTGAAAACGTGACACATTATACACTGGTATAGTGTGAGCTCGTAGCTTGCATATAATTACAATGTGTGTACTTACGATATTTGTGAGATTGGGCACGTCCCCGTGTGTCTCGGCGTACTTTGAGATGAAGAACTTTGACTAGGCGTTTGCAAAGAGTCTGTTCTCTTAAGTTGCACTGATTTTTCATCATAATAATAATATTCTTCAGAGTCATATCTCGGATAAGAATGTCTTGCTTGTGGCACATAATGCATACTTGATGATGTTGGAATTATCATCCTTGAGTTGTTTACTGATGAAGGCGGCGGACCTTCGTACTCTTTAATTGAGTAGTCTTTATGATTAATTTTATGTTGCAAAGCAGACGACGTATTTTGCGAATTTGCTTTGCTATATGTGTCCAGCTCTTTGTTGCACACTTTTTCACTTATGCTCAAGAGAGGCAGTACTTTTTCCTCTTGCGAAAAATTGTCTTTATATGTAAGTCTATTCCTGTTATTTGGCGTTGATGTCATGTTTGATTCCAAATCGTTTTGTCTCGGGTCCGTGTGTTGTTTCCTATACACCACAATAATCAGAATAATCACAAGCACAATCACGAGTAATCCAAATGCAATGTAGATGACCAGCTGCGTGGTATCGGATAATCCAAAGTTGGTGATAGGCGAACTGGTGGCACGGATATTAGGCCGTTGGGATCCGTGCTGCCACTCCGTCGAAGGCTTCGGTGTTAGCTCACCATCTGTCCAGATCGTACACGTTGTTCCCTGCCATCCTTCAGCACACTCGCACATGAATCCACCCCAGAAGTCGAGGAAACACGTCCCACCGTTCTCGCAAGGGTTATCTCCATCGCAGAGTCGGAAGTGGTCGCTGCAGTTGGGTCCGCCGAATCCGAAGGCACATTCGCAACGGTAGTCGTTGACAAGATCGATGCAGCGACCTCCGTTCTTGCATGGAGCGGCGACGCAGTCGTTGATGTTGTTCTGGCAGTGATCACCGTTAAATCCAAGAGCACACTCGCAGTGGACAGAGTCGGATTCCGCGCGGCAGGTACCTCCATTTTGACATCCGTGTGTAGCGCAGAGGTTCTCCTGACACTCAGCACCACGGAAGCCATCAGGACATCTGCACTGGTAGCCAACATTGTTGTTCAAGCATGTAGCTCCTGTAGGCAAAGAAGAGGAAAGATATGCATTCATCAGTCGAGTTTGCAATCATAAAAACCTCTAAAGATCTCTTATGCACGTTGTTTTACTTCCTATATATGCATTAGTTTTATAATTTGTATATGAAAACATTCTAAAAATGAAGGATTATAGCTACTTTTCTCAACTATTTTACCTGGCTCCATCAGTTCAGTTATACTTTTTTATGAATCTAAACTATATCTACGGTCGAATGTAAGATAACGTACCGTTGCGGCAAGGCGATGATGCGCAGTGGTCACGGACCTCGCAGTGAGTACCGATGAATCCCTCTTGACAGGCACATCGGTAGCCCTCAGTCGTCTCCATGCAGGTACTCCCGTTGGCGCAAGTGTTGCTCTCACATCTGGATACCTGTCTCTCACAGTAGTCCCCGGAGTAGCCCAGCGGACAGAGGCACTCATAGCCATCAGGACCACTCTGAATAATGAAAGAAAAGAGAGGAGACATGTTGAGTCGATTGATTTATATCCTGGAGGTTTTAATCCATGTACTTCTTTTCATTTCAAGAATTCTTAGGGAAATTGATAAGGCATTGCATAATTTGTCTATGTACAAGCAGTTTGAACGTTGTGAAAAGATAAATAGAATTTAATATTTTCTAAGAACTGTCGTCGTCAGAGGAAGTTGAAAGACTACTTCAGAAGTCAACTGCTGAGGTAAAATCTTGTACCTAATGACAAATGTAACTTATTTGCATCAACGTCATATAAGGGTCATCCTCTGTCTGGTATAACACTGATCATTTTCGATGGTGAAGGGGAATTCTTACCTTACAAGTGCCCCCATTAACACAAGGACAGCTCTCTGCAGTTTCACAGTTCTGTCCAGTAAAGGCTGGTAGACAGGTGCAGCGGTACCCCAAGGCTCCCTCATTCGTGCAAGTCCCTCCGTTCATGCAGGGTTGCTGGTTGGTGCAGTAGTTGAGGTCTGTTTCGCACAGGAGTCCACCCCATCCTGTGTTGCACTTGCATTCGCCTGGCAGGTTGCAGGTTCCATGCACGCAACCCTGGTAGGGTATGCACTCGTCGCATGCAACTCCCCGGTACCCGCTGGTGCAACTATAAAGAAAACAAAACAATAAAAGAAAAATTACCAATCTAATATCACAAGCGTCTTAGAAAATGCAGATGTTTTCACATGTGCAAGTTTAACCAAAATAACAGGTGAGTTGTAAGCCTGCTATTTATCCATCTTAATTCATTAAATTTGAATAGAATTTCCACAGATCGACTGAGTGTGTATGGGTTTATCATAAACGGCAGGTCCATGGGACAGAGGGATACTTCTGCATATGCCATCGACATTTCTGTGGGACCGCTAATGAAACAAGACGTGGGCATTTTAACCCTGCATCGCTCTCCTGTGTACCTTGTAATTTAATCAACGCCACGGCTTCAATCGCGACACGCGCGGCTTTTAATCTTTCATGGGGTTAAAAGGCGTTTGCGTTCGGCAGATATAATATTCATATGTTTTCAACACATCGACCTTGTTAACTACATGTACAGGGTATTAGATTCAAAAGAGAAGAGCAGAAGTGAAGGGATTTCTTAGGCAAGTACAAAAGTATGGTTTAATCAATTTGTTGAGATTTTCTATTTATTTGTTTCTTAAATGATTTTCTATTTTCGTCATTCTCGAATTTTAAAGCATCTTTCACGATGAAGAAACGTTTTTATTCGGTAAAGTTTACAGACTTTGACTTACCTGCAGGAATTGGGCGCTACACACTGACCATGTACACATCCTTCTGAACAGACGGCTGTAGAGGAGGGGAGATATGAGAAGAGAAAGAATAGATTAGACTTGATGAATGGAAATAAATTGCTGAATCAATGGTACATTAGCTATTCCGAAGAAAAATTGCCTCTGCCTAAATTTACTGCGCATGCTCCGAGCGTGCAGGGGCTACCCTGGTGGTTAAATATAAGCAGTTATCAAAGTCCATTGACATAGGCCCTCGCTCTCTGGCGAGGCAGTACGATGTTTGTATTCGGCTCATGTTCAACATCCCAGCCTCTTTGCTAAGACCTCTTGAGAGTTCATGTTGCATCTAACCAAACACCCTTCACGTTCAACATCTTTGAATTTGTCACTTTCATTGTCATCGAGTTTCTTCCCATCTTCCGTTTTCCTCTCACTTTCTTGCCTGGCTTTCCCCGCTTTTTTACTTTTTTCTGCGTGTATTTGGTAAGAAAGCTTGAATAAACGGTAAGATTGAATCGATGAGGAAAACCTGACTGACCTAAACGCTTACTATGAAATCCTCGGGGCTTTCCGTCACGGCGTGGGTGATAAGCTCAGCACCATTTTACGCCGAGATGAATTGGAAATGTGTTGGGGAAGAGTAGATCGAGGCACGCACTCTTAAAAGCGCGCCAAATCCCCATGCATCCTCTTCTGTATCCCTTTTAAATACAGCTGGAAGGGTTGTGTATGTTAATGAGAAGTCTTCTTCATCAATGAATCGGCACCCACGCAAAACTGCATGAGGCAGTTGTGACATTTTCTCCCAGTACTACTTGTTGTAATGCTTGCCACAATACCGACTCAAGTTGTATATATACAAAAAGGTATCGTTAACGATGGAGGAAATCTATAGTATAAACCCGCGAATGTTTTTCTTCTCGTTTGAGATATTGACATGGTGTTACAGGCAAATAATTTGAAATGATACAAGGCATTATTATGAGAGCTTTTTATGAGCAGATGGTCATTTTTACCCCCTTTCCATGGTTTCCGCTATTTTGATGGGGGTCAAACCAAACCCCGACCGAACAATACTTGAAGTGGTAAATGAATGAATCGAATGGCGGGCAGTACTTCATTATGCTAATGATATGCATAGCGAAATGGTGGTTTTAGTCAGGTCGCGTGTGTATGCATTCTAGTCGTGAGTCTGACTCGTGTGCATGGTCTGTGTAGCACACTACTCATCAATGCAGACAGCTAGCAGATGAGCCCTGGGGCGTTTTGTGGCCTCCATTTAAAATTGGGTCTTGAAAATTGGAATATCAAGTTTGCGTGTCTGCAGCTTCGCGATAATTTAGTGTCGTTTCTTCATCAACAACCAATGATATTTCACTATTTTTAATGTCTCAATATTTCAAAACGTGCAATTTACAGAAGAAGATTATCGCAAATAGATTTTCTTATTCACGTGTTATTGTCTACCCCCAGGTCATAAAAGATTACCTGAATGTTTCTTTAATATAAAACGTCTAGTCGGCACGTGGTCTTAAAATTGGCGCGTTTTTCTTTCCCTTGAACTAACGTGTGAATCGCACAATAATTCCCGCGGAGCCGAAAAAATGTGCACTTGAAAAAAAATCTTAACATTGTGTGTTTGCAGCATTATGCCATTTCTAAAGACTGTTTCCATGCCAGCAAAAAGAGCATTTCTATGCCGTTCTTATGGCTTCTATTCACAGCCCATCACACGTGAACGGTACAATGGCAAAGGACCAGGTGCTCGCCACGATCCTACAGATGCGCCCTCGGAATATAGAATAGGGATAGATCCATCACAATCTATGCACCAAAGCCATTCACACAGCCATGAATTTGAGGAAAATAGATGAGTAGAAAACAATCCATGACTGTGCCAAAAGGTAATGTGTGTAATAAAAAGAGATGAGATGATCTCTCTCTGTGCCATCATTTTTGATGCAGATAAATGTGGGAGAATTTGGATGGTAAGTTTGGAGGAGCGCAAGTGATAGCTTCGTTGGGTAATGTGTGCACTTTCAATCAATAAGACTTCTCGTATTTCGGAACGAACGATAAAAGGAACTGATTTGAGAAAAGGGTAAGGGTATATGAATGCGGATTCGACTACAGCCAGTCATGAAAGGCATCAAGATCGCCTGCATAATGCAACCGTAATGTATACACAACTCAACCGTGCAAACATCAAAATTTACACGTCAATTCATCTCGATTTGAGCATAGAATTTCACCGCAGTCTGTTATTTCTTGGCGGCGAGTGCATCATTCAGCTTGCCAGACTGTCATATCTCAAAAGCTATTTAAAATAATCGATATTTGCTTATTAGCATGAATTTTGATGCATTTTCATACTGGAAGATAATTCAAACCATAAATATGGACGCAAAGTGAACAAAATACTTTTCTAATCTTATCATGAATTGTATGCTCTTTGCATTTCACTAAACGTTTCGAAGTAATCAATTTTCATCTTCTAATTAATAGAAATTATATTTTCGTTTGTTTTTCATGAAGCCTGGGCTCAGATAGGGTAAAGCATATACTCGGGTCTAAATTGAATTTGGCAGCCAGCGGGTCGGACTCGTGCCAGTGGAGAGGGGCGACTATGCGCGGAATCTCAGCTACGATGTGCGATTTTATTTCAATCTCCCTCCACATCCTTCCAATTACCCTGGAGAAATGGCCAAGGATGGCATCCCTTCTGATGGAACAGGGATGAAAATAATCTACCCGTCTAGAAAAGAAGATCTCTGATACCTCTTCCCTATGATTGACTCAATTTGGAAGGCTTGATTTATTTTCATTCTTAATTTGAAAGCTACATATCTGGGGCACCCTATTTTCTCGCGTGTACAAGTTTAATAAAAAAATCATTTCAATGAAGTATTCCGTGGTAGAAAGATTATTTGTGATATTCCTGAAGTAAATGAAGCGTTATCTTTCCAAGTGCTTTAAGATAAAACATAATGTACCCATCTAACGCACAGCTAATCGTCTTTAAAACAAATACCCCGCCAATGCACCACCCTCCTTCGGCCTCTGATAAACAAACTCCAAATAAACATGTCGTTCTGTATTATCAGTCTCCGATTGATAATTATGTTTTGAAACAATTCAGTGGTTAATATTATCCTAAATACTCACCAACATCACACCATGAGCCTTCCCATCCAGCCATGCAGACTCTCTCGCCTTGGCTATTGCACACGTAATGGCCGAACGGGTCATCTCGAGGCGTACAGGAAACTTGACACTTGGACCCGTAGAAGTTTTCCGCACAGACAACTCGGTAGGAGTAGTCCAGCGTGTGCAACGACGTCGGGTAGGTGTAGTTCGACCACGCAGTACTGACGTTCAACGATCTTTGGATCTGCAGCGATTCGAGCCGCCTTCTGGTACCTGGACGCAAAAGAAGATAAAAACACATGTTTAATAAGATAACGAATTTCAGTATTTTGTGATCATTCGAGCTCAAAACCAAATCTACTTGAGCTTGAAGTCATCGGGCACCACTTCCAATAATACAAAATTAATTTCGGCAAAATTTGAACTGGTTAACATCTTAAAAAATCATCATCTACGGTTCTTGGTAATCTGCTAGGACAGAGCATACTGGCCTGGATTCAGACATTATTCTCCCTTCACTTCTTCATTTTGCTTCGCTCGACCTGACATTCACTCGGGCCAGCCAAGCGTTGTTGATATCGCTTACACGTGAAGTGAATTCAGGCATCAAAAAAGAAAATTAGCATGATTATTCTAGCACGTTGTGGACTACCGTCCTCCAATCTGCTCATAAAACTCATCCTCGTGGGAAAGGCTTCAAACAGGTACGTCTTAGAAAATAATAAAAATAACCACATTTCTGCATCCTTTGTGTTACTTTTGTGATATAAAGGTTTATGCACTCAGAAAATACACAATGGTTCGCGATTTGTTAAATTTCAAACTATTGAAAATCTGATAATGGACAGAAAATTTGGCGCGGTTTGGTGATCCATTCAAGGTCAAGTATTGATAATTGTGTATTTGGATCGCGTGTCTGTCGCGTGGTAAGCGTGCTACAAACTACACCTGTCTCCTCAAATGACCACCCTCCCCAATAGATCACATGACCTTGACCCCTAAATCACCCCTTCCTCCCATTAACGCCTCTGAAATAAGCAACACTGAACATCAACAAACTGGGGCCAAACGGTCACCGGTTTATCTCGCATCGTCATAGATCTTTTCAAATTTCATTTTGGAGAAATAAATAATGAATAAACCATTGATTCTGCGTTCTATTCTTGGCCGTCTCGAGAAATTGCCTTATAAGAAGAGGGTGTTTGGTAGAGGAGGACTAGTGAATGTATTTTCATTGCAAATAGACAGCATTCCAACACAAGCGACCCCAGTAGCTCTAGCCAATCATGCCCAGCCCAGCTGCTTCGCATTGGCCCACAAGACGACCGTAAATCTACCAGCTTTGCAATTGGGCATTTTCTTCGGACTAAAAGTAATTGCCAAAATGAAATACAAACTCAGCGCGAGATCCGCTTATAGCTTGCTAAAACAACTTAAAACAGAAGCCTAAACATTTCCTTCCAACCCCAGAAACCCTGTTTTGGTAAAAAGCGCTTCCATGGTTTCGTACCAATTTTAATTATCAAGACTTCACCTCGAATTTTCCCGCGCCCTTCAATCGCGCCGATCATTTTCATGAACATGTTACAAAATATGAGGATCGTTTCTCCTCTCTTTCTCATTCCAAATGGGTAGATTGGTTGTGTATATAAGTTCAACGGGTGAAGGATATGTGTGTGGCATACTGCAAATAATTATATCAGTTTAAAATTGTGTGGTTGCGGGCAGATGGCTTTATTCCCACGACTCTCTCATCGAAAACAAGTTGCGAACGATAATTTAAGGCACGCGAATGAAAAATGCACTTCACTATAAACAACTCGCAATGCTACACAATGGATGAATTATGACCCTGTTGTTAGACAACGTATAACATATTCAATCGTTGATAACAGAATATGATGAATATTTTATAAACTGCTGGTATACTGTCAATTATCCTATCAATCTTTCCTTCGAAATTTTTGGCGGGGAATATATAATTGATGTGTGAGTACCTGCTCGTAGACATTATCAATTCAAATCATCTACGTGTGGATAGAATAACAATGTAAGTATTGATAACACTAATTATTAATCTCTAATACACATTATGAAAAAGCATCCACGTATTAGTAAATGCCTGTGAGATCGTTGTCCATTATATAGCGACTCTTCGTCGTATACTACAGAATATAGACCTCCAATATGTGACGTGTACTAGAAGTCGTATAGTTAGGCAAAAGAGGCTCTCCACATTACAAGTGTATTACGTAGAAACGGGCTGCCAATCACTTACATACTTCCTTCTCCAGGTAAAATTTCCTACTTTACATCAAATTTAGCCCAAGATTATGGAGATAAAATATCACTAGGATTGTATATCATAAATACATAATGTCTACATATATTTAACACTCTAAAATGGATTGTTTTTATACATGATTTGCAAGTATGCTTGTTTTCCCCCAAATGCAGTGCATAAAAATCTATTTGACCTGTTTGTAATCCTAATTTAGGTGGTCTTTTCTACAATTTCCACCACTTTTGCTGGTATCTTGGTATCGCCAGACAGAAGAAAACTCCCAACATCCGGTGTTTGAATAATTCCTCCAAAATAAACGAGTCGAGACACGAAGGGGTGCAGTGTGCGAACCATGTGTGTCAAAATTACACCCCTCGCTCCAAGAAACTGCGGGCAGGGGGTAAAAATTTATAACTCTGCAGGCGGAAGTCGTTGAGGATTATCCATTATAGGGTGATCATGAAGAAGGAAATAAAAACAAGAACTTTTTGTGGAGGCTGCTGCATCGCGGGTCGGTAACATGAATCACGGTGGAAAAATGGAAGGGCGTCCATATTGTATTCCAAGAGAAGAGTTGAGGAGATGCTAATTCGCTTAGCAAGTTGATATGTCACATCGTATTATTCCAAACATAGTCCACGCGTGTGCCCATGCCAATTGTTGCCTGATGGTAGACAGTGTTGGTGACAATATAATAATAATCTACAATGAGCTGGTCCATGTAAGCTTGCAAGGATGCGAGTGGATACGAAGATGGCTCGATAACAGATGAGTGTCTCGTTATTGACATGACTTTTGAAGAATGTTTCCACAGCGGGGTGTGAGCCCCATACACGCATGACTATCCAAGAAGGGGGGGGGGGTGTCTGGAATATAATTCCTCAATGGTATATCCGCTTGCATGTGCAGTTATAGTGATCCATTATAAGTATAAATCCAGAATTAATATTCCCGATGATTAGATGAATATCCGCGTATCCACGTTTCAAAAAGAAGCTATATATTCGTAGTCATCACCATACATTGTTGTTTTCATAATCCAAAATATTATACAGACATAGTAATTGTACTAACTGTTGCTGTTGGGTGTTGCATGTCAAATACAAAACATACAATGAACATACAAGTATCTCAATTATTGTGTTAAATCTGCAATGTACCAATCTTGAATAGAGTACAACTTAAAATACATCCCTATTAATTAATTCATTAGTTGTTTAATACGGTTTTGTATTAAGAAATCATTTAGAATTGAAATTATCTATAATGTCATATTGTACAATAAAAAATAGACTAATCGAGTAAAATTAAATTTATAACAAAATTATAAAAATGATTGGCAGAAATGAAGCAACAATTCTGGAAAACCAATGAATAAACATATCATGAAATCTGCAGTGAATGTTTAAAACTAATGTCAATAATATTGTTTGTATGTGAATAGTACATGTGCCCTTTGAAAAGATGGGCGTGTCAGATTGAATGTCTTAGCACCCTTGCCTAAAACTACACAACAAAACATGAAGAATCCTCACCATCATGAAAACCCGAATTGCTCTCATCGTGCCATGCATCCAACGCGAGTGAAAAATCACCCTGTAAACGAGAAGAAAAAAAATGTTCATTATCACAATAGTACAAATGAATACCTATTATTGCCTGATATCGGAGGTACCAAAAGTCGTTAACATTTTGAATTTGAGAAGACAACAAACAAGCACTATTCATCACCATGTTGCATGCGAACTCTTTATGACATACCATGCACTGTGGATAAAACTAGGGCATCTTTTAATTGAATGAAAGACTTGGACTGGTATAATGAGAGATATACCCCCTTCGAAGATGAGCCGAGATTCATTAAAAGGAACTACTCAAGCATGAATGAATACAGTAGTGTTGCGGGTAAACTATACCCCCCCCCCCCCCCTTTACTACAGAAAACTTCAAGCGCATCCTTTATTGATTGCTCAAAGCACAATCTCAGAATTTTCACACGCTCATGGATTAAACAGCTCTACTTGGGATGTATATAAGAAAGAATTTGTCCAGGAAATAACTATGGAGTGGAATGGTTGTGTTATGTACGAAACGAAAATAAAACATTACTTACCGGCCAGTCAATATCAAACGCTATTTGTATTAATCCATCATGAATATCGAAAGAATTTTCTCCCAAAACAGACGTATTCCGGAAAGCAAATGTGCATTGTCCTGGCAAGGGTTCTTCGGGGATTTCACGAAGAAAATGAAGCAAGCACACTGTGAAATATGTCCTACATGGTCCAACACATTGATCATCAGCACTTGTAATATTTCCACAACATTGTCCATTGATATCCTTGGCTTGGTCGTTGGTAAAGGAGTTGAGGCGAAGTTCGAATATGCCTGCAGCTGTCGTGACCTGTATGAAAACACACAAAAAACGGGAAAAATATTAATACACCGATAATGACTTTCTGAAATGGATGCGGGAGCATCGCTCGGCATGCCGTATCTCTCGGCTGAGTGTGTAGCCGTTATTTGGCCTACCATTGTACGAAAATGCTTCGTGCTACATAACGGAGATTCCAATTTTAGTACACGAGCTTAATTGAGATGGAAAAGAACACGATTTCTTACCTTTGAAATAATGCTAATCCAATGCAAGGCAAAAATCACTGTATTACTCCAATTAAAACGCCCCATAGTTCCAGTAAAGATTGCACGCCAAAGAGGCAGTGCGGCTGAGAAACCCTTGTCCGTTATTCCTTTCTTATCACTCCACTCAATTCTGCGAGCCTGCTACGATCGACTTGATCGGCCAGCTCTCTTTGTCATTTTCGGCTCGACTTTACATTTACTACGCTCCGCCCATAAGTGTGGCACGTCGACCAATCACAGCTCACCCCACACGCGAGCCTCCGTAGCGTTTGATGATAGCACACTGAGCAAATTATCGCACGAGAGGGCGACAATCTACTTTTGTCACCGATGAAGTTGTCCTGTTGCAGAAAGTAGTATTGGAGACTGTCAAATTTGACAGTGGGCGTTTAGTTCAACTCCAATGTATACAAAATATTACGATATAATTCAATAAATATATTGTTCATGCAAATTATAAAACTGCACAAATGGGTAGAAAATCGCAGAAATTACTTGTTACACGAAGAAGAAGATTTCACTTGAGCGTATTCCGACTTGGGTATATTCCAAATATATTTCACTTGTTGCGAGATGGTATAGAACAGCGTGTAAACTTCGCTGAAAGTATAGTTGAAAAGTACACGCAAAGTTTGGTTGCGTTCGCGAGGACAGATTCTTAATAAATAACCAAGTCTAACGAGGAACTCCGCTTTATATACGAGACCTCGGCTCGTGCCGCTGTTTTGCATATGAATAGGATTATGGCCCGCTGTCGCGTGGGCTCGAGTTTTTTTCTTTTTTCTCTCTCTCTCTCTCTCTCTCTCTCTCTTTAAATCCGGATTATCTCGAGGCACGATCCACAGGGTCCAATGTTCTTTATCGATGTGCCTTCTTCAAAACAACCCAGGTCGATTTTTTTCTCTCTATCGTCTTGTTAGTTCTTCTTTTTTGTTGTTTGTTAACCAAAGTCTATTTTCAAGGGATAATTGTATGCTGGGTTGGAAATTTATAATACTTTTTGTTAGCTCGAGCTACTTTGTCAGAGATAAAGCTTCAGTTCGCGTGCCTCTAATTACCTATGAGCTCCAATTTGACTATCAATGGAACTTATAGTTCTTCTAAATCATACATGCTTATAATACTCAACTTCTGACAAAATGTACCTAAAATTATTTTGTTATATTAATTGCTTTCCAATGAGACACTGTCTATTCTGACACTGAAATAATAGCCTACTGAAATAACCGTTGGAATTTTATATCGAGAATTATGGTGGTATTTATGAATTATGTTCTGCCTCCGTCCAAAGTTGGCATTTTCTGGTTATATAGTTACAAATACTCTTCAAATTCCATCAGTGCGATGCCATGAGTTGGTTATATTCCAACAAAGGCAAGGTAGAGGGGTGCCACACGTATCACTGGCCTGGTCTTTATATTAGCCCAGTCCCTCACTTTTTTCTTTCCTCCCTGGTTCCCCCTCCACTCTTCCAAAGTTCTTTTGTTCGTCTCAACCTCACCCTCGCCAGCAAGTGTGCTGCCATTGTACGCGACGCGTGCCTACAGTCAATAGTTTGAATAGGTCCACGAGAGGCTTTTTTCTTTCTTTCCACTACGCTCTTTCATTCCATTCAAACTGTGTGGTCAGCTGTGTCCAAGCAACTTGCTTGCACCTGCGCTTCGTTTGTTAGCCTGCTATTGTTGTTCGGGTGGTTCTCTTGCTTTTTTTCCTCCCTACCATAAATTTGCCCCATTCGGTTGCCTGGTTTTACCATTAATTTCTGCTGGAGAACCCGCCCTGACCCGGGCGTATATTCATAGATTCATGATCGTTCTAGCCAATCAGAGCGCGAGTTGACAAAGCGCGCGGCAAAAGCCGGAAACCCGTGCGTTTTATATGAATGAAGACTTCCTGGGTTGATATGCAAATATGGGGTCACCATTTACGAGCACGTGCCATCAATACTACAAGGTCATGACAGTCATAAATATCTACCAAAAACACAATTTTGTGTTTTCTCCCATTTGTTCACGTACCAAACATACCAATAGATATAGCAGGTGAAATACTTCATACTTGTTGCTCATGATAAATGCAAACTTTATACTTGCTGTCGGCGAAGGAACTCAGTGCTTATCACGATATTGCATGATAACATTAATGACTTTTATCTTTTTAAATATTATGAGCATCCGTCGGGGTTTCCGCCAGAGCATATTTTCTAAACAATCGACAAGATATGTCGAATCATTAATAATACAGATTAAAACCTTAATGGTTGTTTATATTCGTTGCTGTAAACATGGTAACGTATACATGAAACATACCATACCCTAATGAAGCTAATAAATATATTGACATTGTTGTCAATATCTAAAGGATGTCCGGAAACACAGGAAATGAGATGGATAAAAGAAAGGCATCAAGAAAGAGAAGAAAGAAAGAGAGAGAGAGAGAGAGAGAGAGAGAGAGAGAAGGGAGGGGCGGTAGTGAGAGGGTGGGGGAAGAAAGAAAACCAAGATGAGGGAGCCAAGTAATTGTTCTGAAAGTTACTTTTATGAAAGGGAATAGTTTTGCAAATGTTAAAAGTTTTTAAGCTACGTTTAGACCTTAATTTTATGTTTATTAGGATTAAGAGTTTATATCACTTTTATTCTAGAGTGCAAACAATGAGTTTCATTTTTGGACGAAATGGTGTTGGTATAATTGTCTAATTTTCATCCCAAATCTATTTCATATACAAATTATTACTGCATGCGTTTGCTTTTCTTCCATTTTATTTAGGACGATTATTAGAGAGGGTAAAATAGAAAACTGTTGAATTACTAGTTTCTCCATCTACTTCGCAATGTCTAAAATCACCCATTTAACAAATAAGCAACGATAAATCTGCAAACGATATTAAATGCTGTCAACATGGTAAAATGATTGTACATTCATCCAAACGCAAACCATTGCATTTATTTGCCCGAAGCATAATTTGGAATTACTTCGGTTGTTACAAACGAATTAAAAGAAAAAAGGACTCAAATATAAGAAAGACTCGGGTGAACAAAACTATCATTTTGGGCACGCGCCTCGACTTTCTTACTATAATCCATATACTTGTCCATTTTGCATAACAATAGAAGCAATTCTTTATGAAAATACTCTGAGCTCGACCGATGTTTGCGCGGTGAACAACAAAGCGGTGGCGGAAATCTTTGAAGTTTTGAGGTCTTTAAGAAAATGGGTAATTTACACCAACCTACACTGGTAGCACAAAGCAGATATCATCAGCATTATGCTTATCAAATATTCGAGGGATACTGTATGAATTATTCTGATGATACATATAATGTAAATTTTCAACAGTCACCATCGCCTTTGATATTAAAAGTTTGGATAAAACGGGGAAGGGGCCATTCGCTTTGAGAAATTTCAACGCTTTTTATTTGTATACCCCCACATGCTCATCTGGGTCGCAAGAAATATTTATAAGAATAATGCTTATTGATAATATTTGTCCGGTAATACCCGTCAAAATTTTAGAATTAACTTAAGTGACAATATTTGATTTTTTTTAGCCCTATATTGTTTGCCTATTCCACAATAATGATAAAAGATTATGGTTGATTTGGTTTTGAATCAAAGTTATAAAAACTTATATCCTTTTAAATTGTGTTTGTCTTGCAACATGCTGAAGTTAATAAGAATATTGAAGTACATTTACTGCGTGTGCCGACAATTCTGGGATGGCTCCATAAATTGAAAAATTTGCATTTTACACATTTTCGTTTGTCTAAGATGAAGATGCTAATGACTCCAGTTAAATCAAGCTAAAGTGAAGTGAATAAATTTTATATGTCCGCGGTCTTCAATCATTTCGCTAACAATAAAAATAATTATGCTTAGCATTCTGTATGTATTGATGTCTTCTTTTCAAAAGTTAACAAAAATGAAAAATATTATGGAAAACTTTCTGCATCAAACTCAGATCACATAGCGAATAGGACTAGTAAATATATATGCAAGCAAAAGATGATTCAAATTTTTAGATCACATATTATTTAGTTAGTTTTATAATATTTGTGATACCGTGTTGATCTGCCCTAGGTGTTCGTTATACAGATGTATAAAGACTCGACGGATTTGGTGCAGACTCACAATCATTAATTTCAACAGTGAATACTTTTCCTGAAATAATGACATGTTCGCGTGCCATTTCGTAATTAAGCTAATTAATTACCATGATAATTCGGTATATACCAGTTGTTTAATCATAGTTTATTTGTAGGAGTCAAGATGGCAGATAGGGCCCTGATGATTGGTAATTTCTCCCCCTTTAATCACGAAAGACCGGAAGCTCATTGTTCCACTATGTTTAGTTGATTTCTATAGCCTTCTTAACTATGCCATCTGCCACGCGCCCAAGTAATTTGAATAAGAAAAGAAACAAACAAAAGAGGTGTCTTCGAGACACTAACAAAGACGCCTTGCTGAGATGAATGATGTCAAAAGAACAACGGAAGGAGGGGAAACAGAAGATGAGTGTAAAATAAGTTTTCCTTGTTTTTTTCCTCTCCCCCTGTCTCTTCGTCAGTTCACTTTTTTGGAGTTCGACGAATTTAAGGCGTTGTGGACCGACTTGTTGAAAATTGTACGAAACCCAACCGCAAAGCCACAGCCACCGTATTTAATAAGTTAACGTATAATGTTGACATTGGAGACGAGGAATTATCGGCGCCAACGGTTTTGGGGATATTTTAGAGGGCTTTGATATTTAGGCCATCTAGTTAATTAATTCGACGGTATGATGTATGCCGTTGACTGTGTGGGTCATTACTTCGATAATGATGGACACAAATGTTTGCTAACATTTCATTTGATTTATCTCAAATAATTTTATCCTTTAAATATTCAATATCATTGCAGAAATCGTTATAATTTTTGTGGGGAGAATTTATAATCTTTCTAGCTAAATATTCGATTTTGAAAAGAAAATATGATCAATTCAATTATGAATAATTTCCTGTTCTTCGAATGTTATTCGTCAAGTTTAGCACAGACATGCATAGCGCATCCAATGAAAAGTAAAATACTTCCATTATTGAAAATTAATAATGTAATCTTACTGTATAATATAGAGTGATTAAAGTAACAACTTTTTAATCGTCTATACTCGTGAGCAATATGAGTGGTAGATTGTAGAGACTCTAGTGTCATATTTTCTGCTTTGACAATGCTTGCTTCCCTATTTGTTAAAGAGCTGAAGATGAGTTAGCATGCCAAAGGCCTAAAGCTCAACTGTGCTAACCCGCTCATAAACAAGTTCATACCTCCGACAAATTATAGCCTCACTCAAGAATCACGCAAACTATACAAAATATTGGCCATGAACCATCCTCCAATGTCCAATGCTTGCTTTCTAATTTGTTAAAAAGCTGAAGATAAGTTATCATGTCAAAGGCAAAAAGCTCAACTATGCTAACCCGCTTATAAATAAGTTCATATCTACGACAAATTATAGCCTCGCTCAAGAATCACACAAACTATACAAACTATTGGCCATGAACCATACTACAGAGTTGACAAAATTGAAAATACACCCCCCCCCCCTCCATAACTCTTTCCACCCTTCACCCAAATCAAGAGATCGCCAAATATGTAGCACACACGCATCGAGACCCACGTCTTGCTTGTAAATTTCCCAACGGCACGCGACCAGTTTCACGACCGTCAACAGCGTCAATTTCATATTTGTATCTTTCTTTTATGATGGAATTCTTTAAGATGATACAATGAGGGTGTTTTGCACTTAGAGTTATCAATCATTTCCGTCTTGCTGACATATTTTTGTAACGGAAAATATTTCTCCTCGCGTGCGTGAAATTCCTTTCAGCATCGCATCAGGTCGCTTATGATTATAATTACCATGATTTTCAGACTTGAAAGGAGATGTGTCTCGCAAATGTATTAAACAGTTTGTTTTGGATGTGAAACAGTGATGGGTCATGTAATGACTAAAAATTTGCAATTTTTTTAGGATTAAAAATACATTGTTGTTCATAGTTCTTTCTTCATTTTTAACTGTCATGATTATCCCAAATGAATCGATGCAAATTTTAATGTTTGTATAGCTTTAATGATGTAATTTGGTCAAGATTTTGATGAATATTTTTTGATGAGTTTGCGCAAAATTCGAAGATATCGAACGTTTCATACTTCGCTGAGAACTGGTTTTATCCAAAAAGAAATGAGAACATGCAGTCATGACTGGAATTCAATTTGCTCCCCATTTCAGAAAGGCATAATTTTTGTTTTTATCATGGAAATTTATCCAAAAATATCTTTATTTATTCCTCAACAAGATCCATGAATATCAAACATATCGACACGGTTCACTGAGCACAGTACATAAAAAGTGAATGTTTGGCAGTATCATAAATTTGACAACTTATTTTTCTTTTTAGTTAAACTTGTTTTTATTTTGAGTTTAGTCGTTTGTAAATGATCATCAACCATCATCTTATCAAATGTATACCATCAGGAAGTTGTCACGCATCAATGAGCACTATTCATAGCCTTATTCTTTTATATATATATATATATATGTATATTATATTCTTCTGAATGCCATTTTAATATGCTCAATGAAGCGAAATAATTTTCACAATGATCTGTTTTTAAAAATTAAAGAGGAGTACGATTGATGCCTTAAAATTCTGAAATCTACTGAAAAGCGCAGTAAAGATGCATAAGAAATTTTAGCTAAAATAAAATAAAATTTATAAGGAATTACTTTGATACTGTGATATAAGAAATTTGTAATGAAATGTATAAAGAACCATATAAAACAACAGATCGAGTGTTCGTCACCAGAGATCTGGTTGAGAGCGGGGGGGGGGGGGGTACTCACCATCCCACCCATCATCCATCACCCCCGCCATACACCCAGTCCCACACTTCGCACACTTAGCCCCAAAGTCCAGCATAAAATAAATAAAATGATCACCTTCAAAATTTAAGGATTTTCATCAAATTTCATCTCCATTATTAATATCTGTATGACAGTGTTGGTATGCAGAATTATATTTATGTAACGAAGCAACGCCACGCTTGCCCATGCGCAGATCAAATTGGTGAAGAGGCGGGAAAAGTTAATCTTTTCTTTGTTTGCGAACAATTTTATGATAATTGTCAGCAGCTGGAGATGTGTCGGTATTTAGAAGCTCATCAATTCGAGTCGAGGTTTTTAAACGGGCGATAAATGGGCAAATTAAATGACAGATAAGGCAAGATCAGTCAAGTGATAATGATGGTATGTTCCGATGCGTAACGTTTTCAGCGTGACAATACACAGCGCGATAATCTGAGCGCATTCTTTGGGTTTGATGGACAAAGATGTACATTGCTAAACGCCACATAGCTTTGCATACAGCTGTCATGGCTCTTTGAACATCATTTGCAAAAAGTACGTTTGAGTTAGGGAATGCACTTCTGAAGATTCATCGTCTGCAATGCCAATACAATCCCATTTTTATTTAAAAGTTCCCGCCCAAATTGTAATTGTAATCCATATAAATGCACGCAGCTGCATACCAACATAACATTTACATTGGTTATCTGTTTCAATGTGTGTTTATATTCGTTTAAATGAAATAAATGATAAAGGAAGAACATAGAAAAGTGAAACAGTGAAAGGTCTGAAGAGTATTAATGTCTGATGATGGAGAGGGGGGGGGGGGGGGAAAAAAAAAAAAAAGGGGGGGGGGGGGGCCCGGGGGGGGGGGAGGGCTGGAAAAAAAAAAAAAAAAAAAAAAAACTATACTAAAGAAACAGAATACTGTATCATTAAAAGGGAACTCCAACTAATTCATTTTATATGAAAAAATTATGGACTTTTATAACAAACACTAGTGACATGATCTTTTGGAAAATTGGCAACTTTGATGACGTCATGGTTGCACTTGTAACAACTTATCAATGGATAAAAATAGTGCATTATAATAATGCTTATTATAAAAATGTACAAAAGGAATAAATTCAGAGCATGGAGAAAACGATTTGAAACCTGCAACTATTTTATTTTCTCTTTAAACACACATCATTAGAATGTATATTTCATCTTGCATTATATTAATTTATTACGGAAGTAAACTGATGATGATCAGCGCCAAATATCATTTTGCTCTGTTGCTGCTGCCAAGCAAATCTAGTATATTGTTACATAAATCAATGACTTATGAAACTTCATGACCAAAAACTGTTCGATTATGCGTTACGTATATTTTCACCATGTCTCCTGTTATAGATATTCTTTATTTGTATTTCGAAGGGGTACTTCCTACAGACATTGATGATGTATGAACAAATGAAGAAAAATAAGATCAGCAAATTGTGAAGAATTTGAGCAAAATCGTACAATCTGTTCTAAAGTTATGTAATTTTCCACTGTGGAAATAAATGAAATGAACAATTTCAAAGTTCCCACGTACACCTGTTATTGGCATCCTTGATTCGGCAACTCTGCTGGTAGAATCTGTGATGTCATCATGGAGGACTCCCCATTCACTTTGTACATGTTGTACACAAAAGTTAACATTTTCCTCTTATCAAGAAAAGAAGACAACCTTTTTGTTATTTGAACATAATTGCCACATAAATCTGCAAGCGTTTAACACAAGATGACGCCTCATTTGAAATTTTGAAGTGATTCATTTCTAATAAGCCCATGTACAAAGTAAATATGGAGTTCTTTATGTTGCCATAACAGATTGCAAAGTTGCCAACTCAGGGATGCCCATCGCAGGTGGAAATGTACACTTTGAAAATGCATAGCTTTTTCATCAATGTCTAGCTGGAGGAGTTCTCTTCTTGATTTCTCAGTGGCATTGAAAAATAGCTCTTTGAAAATCTGGTGGCAATATGATACTCCCTCGTAATATTATAATTGTAAATCGTATTTTTTTTATAATCAAGTAAACGTCTATTGGTTGGCAAACTAAAGTATAAAATAGATTTCTATAATTTAAGTGAAGGTATTGTGACAGCACTGAAGTTGTATGAATCGTTGTTTCATAATCACCTTAAATCTCAGCATAGTTTCATGCTTCTAAATCAAGCTGTCAATAACCGATTATGATGGACGGCTGGGTGAATGTTTTTTGACAATTTTTGAGCACTTGAATGTTCTCCTAAATACTCTCCGCCAGATGGGCTGTTAAGAGCTTGTTAAAAAGAATATAAACTTGTAGAGTGAAGCCACACGTTTTCCACTCCACTATAAAGAGGTAAATCGGGACAAAGAAATCCATTCCACAACAAAGAAACTCATATGGAAATTCCACCACAAAAGCGGGCAAAACTTTACCTCTCTCCTTCCAAGCTCCCTCATTCGATCAGATTTTCTTTGCTAACCCCTGACCATTTTTTTTCCTCTCCGTGATTTTCTTTCTTTACCGCTGTGTGTTTGTCCGTAAAGCCCAGACTGGCGCGGGTGTGTGCATTGTTTGCCTAAGAAACAGGTTGCACACACGTCGCCCAAAGAAAAGGGCTGAAGAAAGAAAAAGTTTGCAGCTATTGTTCAGGTCGCGTGCCCAGCTGTTGTTGTAAAGACATTCATTCATACAGAAAGACAAGGTGTATGCAAAGGAGAGATTTGGATTGTAAATAGCCATACATCACACAAGACTACCTGTTAGTCGTGATTCAGACTGGGCTCGTTGGGATTAGAAAATAACCACATAAAAAGACAGGTCGAATTTGCAGGAATGTATGTATCAATACTAATTTACAAAACACGGTTGCAAATCTCATCACAGCTTTACTTTAAAAATCAAGTGTACCTCATTTTCTCGCATTTTGCTCCACCTGCGAGAGCGAGCACTCGCTAATATACCACTTGAACGATCGTTGCACTATCATAATACACACTATTCTAGATTAAAAAATATAAATCTGAACTTCAAAACAGTTCGTCTCAATTTGTTCTTGCCCAATTTCCTCTTCTATGTATTACACGTGTATATCACAAAATACCTGACACGAATGAGACTAACAAAGTCTCTCAAGTTTCTTTGTATCGGAGAGAAAGTGCTTTGTGTCTGATGAAAACTTTTCTGATCGAGGGCAGGCTTTTGCTATGTCTTTATTCTTTTGTTTGAAATATCGTAGCGTTAGCACATGTAGAAATATTTTTGAGTACAGCAGTATAGTGTTTCAAGATGAAATGATCTATTCATTTATGTCATTTATTAGATTTGCTCACAAATATAGTCAAGTAGCACAGTAACGATCAAGCTCATGTAAGTGAATAAAATTACAATACACCCCCCCCCCCACACACACACACACACTTCTCAAAGCGTTCCTGCCTTCTTTCATAAATTGATATGATATTTATTTAATTTTGCGTGCAACTATTTCAGAAGTTTTATACATGTAACTTCAGGACGAGTTGCCTGACAGGCCCCCGTTCTAAACATATCTGCCTTCCACTTAACATGCTTAATACGTTGGTATTTACAATCAAATGATATTGACCAATATCCTGAACATTGTGTTTTGAACAATGTGTATTGAATCTTTAGAACACCAAGGTGTATATAGCACCGGATACTGGTAAACGATTTGCTTTTATATCCGGATTAAAGGAGTCTAAATAGTCTGAGCAAGCCGACTGCACTGCAAAAACTAAGGTGTTACTATTTCACCGACTCAATGCTCACAATTTTCAACACTATTATATACACGCGTTTCTGATGAACAACACAAGTGTGTACAGTCAAACCTGTCTATAGCGGCCAGCGAAGGGAAACAGCAAAAGTGGCCACTATAGACAGGTGGCCACTATAGACAGGTTGGCGGCCATTTTGAATTTTCATAACATGAAACGGATGCATGTAT
>BQKZ01002453.1:67900-91202 GCA_036244855.1 Temnopleurus reevesii
AGCCTACTACATCGACAATTTTCAAAATGAGGTTCGAGCTAGACATTTTTACTTTCACGCTCGCAAGATCGACACTGACAAATTATTTGCTTTGAGCCCGACAGCACGCAAACAGACCTACAAGACCGACTAACGTAAATATAGTGCTGTCGGACTAATAGACCAATTTTACCTAGGCCTAGAGTCGGTCTAATTTGCAAAATTTATGTTCGGTCGTAATCATGTGCGTTTTCATAATTTTGTCGGATTGATAAGTTGTCTGACTCTAATCCGTTTTTATGTAATGTCTATTTCGTGCACCAATTATTCAAAATGTCGGCCTCGTGAGCTGTCGGACTCGTGGGCTGTCGGACTCGTCGGTAGTTCCCATATAACACCTGTGGAATGTTACACTTTCAGGAGTCAGATACACTGCAATGTTGGATAATAATAATAATGAAAATACACAACATTTATATAGCGCTTAATATATACAAAGTGTTTCTAAACGCTCTGTGCATTATTACACGGCTAAAGCATGGCTACCATTTTGCGCTCACTACATTCAAGGAATTCCTTCCTACCAGCACCCATTCACATCACCTGGCAGTGCCTGGGTTGAGTGCCGCACAGTATGGATGAATTTGTTGTTAAAGGATATTTACACCATGGGTGGAATTCGAACTTACGATCCTCGGGTTGAAAGGAGAGAATCATTACCACTACACCAAGACGCCTCCACTACATGCATGGCATATGCTGTTATACAAAATGAACTGATGAACACAATAAAATACAATATCATATTTCATCTCGAGAAATATCAACAACCCCCTTCCCCATTTTACCCTTTTCTTATATCCTCTTCTTAAAAAAAAAACATTTGTATCGCACTTCTGATAGGAAATCGATCCGGATAAATCGAATGTGTATAAGTCCGGGTTTTATGAAATCTATCAATATCATATTTTAGTATAATTAAGGTCAAAAGAGCGGTAATGAACAATGTGTTATCTTTTATAGTCATCAAATAAACGATCTCTGTGTTTATAACGATATAGATATATTTATGCTATTTTGACTTTTTTAAAATAGACATTTGAACAATATATGTAGGTTTAATTGCAAAGTCTTATACCACCTGATTTGGATGCAGACTGTACAGTTTGTAATATATTATGTAATGATGTAATTCTGGCGTGACTGAATAGGCATGTTTACGAAATACACAATATACAGATAGCATTGTTGTCAATACATAATTATTCAACCATGTTAACTGAATTGGAATCTGATTGAATCATAAAGACTTTTAATCTGAGGGTCACGGGTTCGAGTCCCCTATCTGCCTATCGGGCGAAGTCATTGTTTTTAAATCCCACTGTCTTTCATGATTCATCACTATCATCATGATCATCGTCCTCATCGCGAGAGCGCAGGCTTATTTTCAGACCACATTGGTTTGAGTGAGGTAATTTGTACATGTATTTTATAAGAGCTTGAGTGAAGTGACTACAATCAAACGAACCTAAAGAATATCTAATAAACAAATATTGAATAATTGTTTCATTTTTACTGGATTAATGAAGAAGATCATTTGTATGTTTATTCTGTAGTAAAGGTTTCTTAATAGAACCCGGTTAGCTCAGTCGGTAGAGCACAATGCGTTAAACATGTTAAATGTGGGATTTATCGGTTAGCAGGTTAGAGTCCCTTATCTTGCAAAAGTTATATTATTTTATTTTCCAGACGGTTTTCTATAAATGAATATAGGTTCATTTTTAAAACCAAGATATTATTCATTATAATTTCATAATCGTAATCATCTTTATCAACCCGAAGTTCTTTTTCTCTCGAATATTTATTTATCTAAATTGCGGAGGGGTTTAATTAGGCATATGATCATATTCCTCCAAAATTTCAAAATCGGGTGTAGAGTTAGAATTCGTTCATATTCTTAGAACAGGTGATGAAATATCGTAACAAAATTATATAGCCTATAATCCTGAAAGTTGAAGTTCAAAGGTCAATGGCTGACACCAATTAGAGAGTGGTTGTAAAAGTATATGGGGCTTGATCGACGCTCACAATCATTCAATATCTAATGGCCGCAAGATATGGTACGGACAAGTCAAACCATGCAGGGCTACTGCTGGAGTATTAATGCGTTACACATGGACCTGCGTCATGTGCGTGCCAGTAGGTTTTGCAAATGGACCCCCAAGAAAAAAAAGTAGGAAATAAAGTAACTAGAAATAAATAAATGAACTAAATATAACATAACTGAATAAAAAATAATAAAAAGAAGCGATAAATAAGATTTTTTTTTTTAAAGATATGTTCAATTATACATATCCCTCGCACCCCCCTCCCCCACACACACACACAAAAAAGAGGAGAGAATCTGCCACGTAGGTTTATGCTAAAACATTGTGATTGAAGAACTAAAAAAAAGTTTAGATGAATATACGAGTCACGTTTTAATTACCATGAATGTATTCAGATGGATGGAAAACTTCCCTAGAATGCTAAAATAAAGTTACATGAGTCTTGTCATATAAATGGTGTTAAATGAGAGGTTATTAATGACGTTTTTTTTTTTTTATCGTACATGACAAAAATGTAACGAAAGTTTCCCTTCACACGTCATCCATTCACTAAGTCTTGATATTCAGGTAATACGATTCATAAATTTATTAATCTTTTCATCCGTTTATAAAAACACAAACCGCCATCAAATTATTCACAAGCATCTTCATTTAAAGTTACAGAATGGATTTGGAATTGATCTCTACATATCAAGTTTTGTGATTAATTGCCCTTTTTTACTTTAAAAGAATACATTTCTCTACAAAGATCAACGGAGCATTGCTCCGTTAATAGTAACCATCAGTGTGCTTCTTTAAAAAAATGCAGACGAAATCAAATATCCGTATATTTAGGACAATCATGACAATAGAATTTTGGTTATAATACGGCGGCAGCGATCATCAAATTTCACCGATCAATGTCATGATACATTCATGTAGTTGAGGAAACTCAATATGAAATTAGTCAAAAGTTCAAAATTCAGGTCAACAATTGAAAATATTCAAAAGCTAACTCTTCCATTGTTTACTTTCATTTCTATCGTTCTTTTCTATTGAAGAGCATGATTTGTTCTCGAAAGAAAAGACAGAAAATATCTACTTGTCCTGTATGTTAAAATCGAAACTGAACATCAGTGATATTTATATTTTGCAGAGTTGTGTAACCAAGTCCAGTTGAGGACTGTGTGTTCTAAAAGCATCCATCTCTGCATATTCTCTAACACTGAACACACGGTGTCATAACCTTCTGATCGTGCTTATCCCTCTGATCGCGTGAGGAAGGTGCTATCAGAACACACAGTCATCAACTGGACTACCCTTAACCCATGGTACAAGGCAACATGTTTGGTTGCCCGAAAGTGTCGTGAAAATAGAAAGACAAGTGAAATGCCATGTGAAAAGTCATTTTCATTTTTTTTTCACTCATTTTCTAGGACAACCACTCATATCTCATAATAATATTTAGTTAGCTACATGAGATTTTTCTTTTTTTTCAAATTTCGTAGTAAAAATGAGTCCTCTAGCCTTTCACGCATACCAAATTATCATACACAAGTGTATATGTCTGATTTTGGCGCGCATTTATAATATTGTCACTTTTTTATTCACACCGTCGAACTATATTTCTGGGAATGACAACAAATTCAGGTGAGAAAGGTTTCGAGCTTTTGAAAGGATGCCAAATTTAATTCAGCCCAAACTAATATAATTCCCAAACTTTGCTAAGTAACGTTTTTTCCATCCTGGTACACATACCGCAATATCCTTTCATCTTCCGTGATATGATAATAACTTTGGGGTTAGTTTATATTTCATGGGAACTATATGAATTTTTATCATTTACCGGACATATCAAATTATTATTATATAGTTTCTAGGAACGAAGTGGAAAAAAATCAGGTGGGAAAATTTTCAAGCTGAAATATATATTCGTTTAATCTAGTTATCATACTTTATCTACCTCGTCTGATATTTGGATGTTCTGGGTTAATGAGATACTGCATAATCATGAATATTGATAAAATGCATTTTAAAAAAGGAACATGCATGATATTGTTATGCTAAAAGTTTTCTCCCAGTCGAAACTGTGGCAACCAGCTGACCAGCAAAACTTATCATACACTTTTTCCCCTTTTCTATTTGCTGGACTTTTTTTCGAGGCTTATTTGTTTCGACAAAAGTAGTTTTGTAAGTCCTTCTATACCCAATTTTAGAGGATGCTTTTTTATCTTATGATAAGGTGACATTTTACTCGGGGATTTATGAATTACTGTGAGATAAAATAACTTTTATCGTGTTGCAATCATTAATTAGACTCACTTTTCCCCCAAAGTGTAGGTTACATGCCCATTTCTTTGTTCAGTATAATGTGTAAAATGTATTGGCTCAGCTGGCTTTATATTTCATAGAAGGCCACTCAATATTTCATCAAGATACATATTTCACATGAAACTTCGCTTCATCCCAAGCCAGACACTCTACCGATTGAGCTATATAGACCCTCTTTTTGACCGATGGAATTTTCGTTCGCTAAAGTGAATAATTTGACTTTAATCATTTTGGAGTTCCGTTCCTCTTGAAGGATGGACTGGAAATGCGTTTCCACCATTCAGGAATACCATGCATACGGGGTGAATGTTTTGATGTATTATGGATCCGTCCATCGGTTGGAAGCAGCAACTGTTTGGCTTTGCCTTGAAGTGATCTCTCATGGCGTGAGGTCGAATCCCACCGCTGCCGCGTTTTTTTAACCCATTGACCGCAGAATTATTCAATTCTCATTGACTTTTTGCATAGACTACCCGGTTCCAGTATTCAATTAGTTAATATTTTATAGAATAGTAATGCACCCTGAAGAGGTGCAACATTGCACTTGAAAGGCTGCTTCCAGTGTTGGAATATGCAAAATCATTCCTTGAAAGGCTGCTTCCAGTGTTGGAATATGCAAAATCATTCCTTGAAAGGCTGCTTCCAGTGTTGGAATATGCAAAATCGTTCCCCCTTTTTAACTATGCGCAGGAGGAATAATTTATTAATTCAAGCCATTTAAATCATCAGCGTATATCAATCAACAGCTAAAATCAAACGTTTAACTTCCCATCGAACAACCATTAATTGTATCAAGTCAATATTATCATTAGCGGAATCGGTAGGGGACCCAACCGAATATTAATACTTGTTCATAGCGGGGTATCGGATGCCCTTAAAGAATACCGAACTTGACTCGATCAGACCTAGGGCTGAATAAACCCTATTCTTTTTACAACCCTCAATAAGAAAATACTCAAATTAACAACACATTTCTTCGGTCACCTTCACGAACAGACCGATGTATTGTCGATTGAATAAAAATATTATTTTTCTAAAATTCGTTGTCATATTACCCATACTACTTTTAAGTGCAAACTAGAGCCTTTTTCCTTTCTAAACTGAATTACGCTGTAAATGTTAAAAGTGTTTTGAAAGGCTAATCGATTCGAAACGATATGGACATTGAATCAATTCATAACTTGTTATCATATGGAGAACTTCTATAAAAGTAAATATGACTCTTGTCTATTTCATGCATTTCTGGCTGGAATTTGGAATTTATTCATTTGAACGTCATTGATATGTACAGCCAACATTTTGTTCTGATTACATTTTTTTTTCATACACATTGTGTTATATCAAAAAAATTATGCAAAATCAAGAAAATATAAATGATTTAGTAACAATAATGAAACAATTGTATATGAGATTAAATAAATATTTGACAACAACCAATCGAATCTATACAATTAATACATATTTATAGGTCAAATTTAAACAATTACAAATTATCATGGTTTGTATGAGTTATATAAAGACCCCCGAACAGTAAAAGCGGTTTCTTCGAGCATTTGGAAAGAAATATTGGTGTAATAATGTGATATATACATATAGGTTAACTAGCATAAAGGCTGACGAAATAGATTAACCTGTAGCAGTTACTACATTACAGTTTAAAGTTCGTCGCCATCTTGACAGTTTTAATGAATTAGATATGTTATTAAATATTTCTGTAGATGATATTTGCATATAAACGTCTTCAAACGTCGTTTTATTATTTTTTTAATTGAAAACATAAGATTAGAAGTGACACGGTTCTCAAGATTCCAATTTCGTCATCATAATCTGTCACATTTATTGTAGTTACATTTCATGAAACCAATTTACGAGCTCAGAGTGGACTTATCCTGAAAGAGAGGCTAAATCTTTTGCAAAGTAATGTAAAAATTTACCATTTTATGGTGTTCCCAAATATTTCATCAAAAGAGCATTGTAGCAATTGACCCAAACCAAATCATACTCCCTCTTTAAAGGGTCGAGAGACGTGTTGAACTCGAGGTTGGATAGCAATTAGTAGCGGTAGCCCGCAGACCCAGTAAAGGGCTACCGGTAGCGACCCCTTCAAGGAACATCCGGCGCCATGCAGTCCACTCACTCCCGACAAAGCAACACACCTTGGGTCACCTCAGGATACTCAGATATTCGCACAACTTGAAATGTTTCAGGTGATATTTATACCCTTGATCATGTTGATTCGAAAGGCGACACTACGAACACATGTTCGACCTTTTCCCCTCAAAATATGGCTCAAAAGGTGACCATGATTTTGTGTTTATGAATAAGTCGTTCTCATTTAATTTAGCCAAATGCCTCACAAGGTTGAATACTTATGCCACATACACTGAATATATATGAAATAAATGATTTATGTATAAAATTTAGCAGTTTATTAAAATGATTCTGGGAAAATGTCACATTGTAAAGAAATTGCTTTTTTTTTAAATTTCTAATGATTAGTATATCATGTAACATGGGACCGCTAAACGGGAAGGGGTAGGGCAAGGGGCTTAAGCCCCTCTAAAAAAATGTGTGCATTTCGACGTGCGAGTAACGCATGTGCATGTAACGTTGGTCAACGATTGCGAATTTATGCAGTGCGTAAGAGCCGAGGTACACATGTCATACGTCGAAACTGTTCGTTTCACATTTTTTTTCTCTCGAAACCTTCATCTTACAGGACGCTTGAGAAACGTACCCAAAATGCACGCCAACGTATTTGCCAAATTCTCTGTACGTCGGGCATACGCCAGCGAAAACGTCCTAATTTGGCAGCCTCATAACATTCAGCTGTATAAATTTAAGATTTATTATCTATTAGCTTTTTTTAAAGTGCAAATTACTTCGATTTCTTCCTTTTTTATTTCTATTTAAAATGGAATACAGCTCCAAATGAAATGAACAAGGAAATGACTTTGAAACTCAAATCTGGCGATTTTCGACTGACAATACAACACATTTTTTTTAAAAGAACTGTATATCCATTTTTATGCATGCCTACTTTTCACAATCATAATTTTGTTCTAATTCATATATTATTATTATATTTTTTTTTTACTATTTCCTTCATCGTTATTTATAGTGGCATGGGAAATGATTATAAGGGACGCATGCTGAGCGCAATTAGATGGAATAAAGAAGGTTCTTTCAGTCCAACCCAGCATGCTGGTATACCGGCTGCTGGGTTGGATGAGCGGTGAGTGGCGGCCCTTTAACGTCACACGTTCTTTCACTCACTTTTCTTCTCACTTTTCTTCATCAAACTTCTATACCTCCAGGGCGCGTGGGACCCGATATTTTTGACAGCTTTTACTCCTTTATGTCTTTCTTGTAAAGATACATTTCTGGAAGAATAAAAAAAAAAGGAGCGTTATTTTGAAAACTTGGCGGCGTTCCGCGTTACGGCCATGATAAAGGGTGTTTATGCGTCGGTACCCGGAACGTGATATTAATGTTATGAATTCGTCAGGTGCGTGCGCGCGGGTCGTTTTCTTTTATCCCCTTTTCTGTTTGCTTTCTAACACGTTTTAGGGCTTGTGTTTTGCTAGAAGCAACTTTGGACACTTGCCCAAGTGCAAATCTAACACTATTCTACTTTTAAGACGGAATTTATATGAATGTCAGTATGTTTTACATTTTCTTATAATTATTTTAAAAGTCTGCGTGTTTGCATTTCATTAAGGTTTCACAACCAGATTCAGTTTAAGCTGATTTGGGGTCAATCCATAGTCAATTAACTGCTCCGGGATTTTGTGTAAATTCAGAAATTGAGATCGAACGATTCAACAGAAAGTAGCAGATTATGAAATGATAATAATTTGAAAGGTAATGTTTAATAAAAACACACCAAATGCTTAATAAATGCTAAATAAGCCCTTTTGTAATATTTTATCGAAATCATTAAAAAATTATGTCTATTTTTACTCATTCATTTTGCGGTAATATTATTTGCTTTGGTCAAGGAGAAAAAGATTTAAACCACTTTTAAAATGGTATTAACTTTAAAAAGGTAACGACCTACTGAAAATGTAACGAAGTAACGACTTCCGATTATTATAGTAAGGCGGGGTATTTTACGGGGTATTTGCGGTAATTTGGGTCAAATTAATCGGAGGGTATTTATGAGGTGTGTATTTAATTTGCTTGATCTGCATAACTCTCTTGTTTGTGAAATATTAGGAAAATAAATGATCGAAAATGTGATGGACCATTGCCACAACTCATTATTTTGTGGCGTAATATGGGAATAGTTCATTTTGCTGGTACGTCCTTGGGTAGAACCATATTTGTTTTTGCTACACCGCCCCAAAAACAGGAAAACAAATAGGCATTGAAGCATTTACACCAATAAGAAGAGCTTTGAACCACAAATTATGCAAATTAAAGCCATCCAAAATTTATGGTCCTAAAATTGTAACTGTGGTAAAATTAGAAATAATTGATAAATGATCTGGTGGGGAACTTGGAAGAAATAAATGCCCACTGGAAGCAAAATATCAAGCTGAACAGATGGGTAAACATCTTTACAACAGTTACCCTCATGAAATCATTTCAACGCAGTTGCTGTTGAGCACTAACGAACTAGAAATCCTCAACAAGATGGTTTAACCCACTGACTACTTCATTCTTTAATTCCAATAGACTTTTTGTGGACCACCCGGTTCCAGAATTCAATGGGTCAAATTGTTCGGGTTTTTTTTTAAAGAAAATAATTTTCATTTATTTGTTAACAACATCTATTTATTCTCGTTATCAAGTAATATGATATGTCAGTATTTAAAACAAGACGAAATATAACGTTGGATTATTACATGTATATGAATTCAAATGTCTAAAAGGGAAAAAAAATGTTCCCTCCCGCGCGCGCCAAAATGGTTCTAGGCTGACCAACCGTACCAAAATTATTAAATGCAACAACAACTGAGCATATTCATATCTAGCGTTGGGTTTGCTGTCTTAGGAGTATCATTTACAATGGCTTATTAAAAAAATCTAAATGGAGGAGGGGTGTAGAGGGGACACACAAATAAAGTGGTAATGTTTGCAAGAAATATATACCGGTTTTTTTTATTGGCGCACTTGTCAATAATCATGACTCATATGAGGGTTTCATGGACCGGCTACAGGTCCCATAAAATAATATATTTGGACTTGGTCGAGTAAACATGGGGTCGGTTTATAGACTGCAACCACAGACCCATTTCATACATATCACGTACTAATATATTGAGGATAAAAAAAATTGAATCAACATAATATGTCTAGGTCTATATAAGCCGTTATCAGTGAGTTTTTTTAGGCGTGTACCCGGCGCGTTCCCGGCGTGTACCATTTACTTTAGGCTATTAGACGTTGCTCCAGACTCATTTATGCTCACAAAGTTGGCATGAGGTAAACTTCTGGGTCTGGGATTTGGTCTGTGATCCCAGACTAGTGTCGACCAGACACGAGCCCCGAATGCTCCAACATTTAGGCCTTTTATGTCCGCTATTAGTTCAGCCGGCAGGTGCGCGAGCGTGCGCCTTTTGTTTGCAAACAACGGTGAGGTAGACAATAGAAGGGCCGAGGTCAAAGGTTAAAAGTTATGCGCTCCAAAGCTCAATGAGGAACGCATGGTCGGACCAGCTAAAATTTGAGCTCCAAAATAAAAGCTGGAAAGTATACGATTCGAAGTTTATCGACAATGACTACTACCCCCTCCCCCGAAAAAAAAACCCACCCAAACAAACGAGCTCCAACTGCAGTGGCTCCAACACCTGTTGGAATTAACTACAAGATCGTCGGTTCTTAATAATGATTCATGCACTGGTATCCAAGACAGAATACATTACATACATGATATTTGCTAATGTTTCATTGTGATTGTCATTTATGGATATTGTTTTTCATTATTCAAGTTGGTTATTTTGGTTCATACATCGGACATTGCGTGATAATACATTATGGATTTCCTTTCTAAATATAATGGTTTTTGGTGTTCGATTTCCACGTTTGTAAATTGATGCTGTAAGAATAATCTTAGATCGATATCTTTAAAACAAATTGAGCGGTTATTTTCAAATACCATAAACCCATTAGAAAATGCATTATAACATATTAAAAAGTATATGTATGAAGACGTGTAATGTCGATATACATTATGAATAGGTGGAGTTTTAAGGGGATTTCTTTCTAGATTGAATATCATACTAAGTATGTCTTATGAACGATATAACATGCTATCAATTCATGCATTGCACATACACATCATTTAATCTTGTAGCTCTCTCAGTGCAATCGACTTATAGCAAACAAATTATTAGTTCAACTTAAAAAGCAAATTCCTTTAGAGTCTTGTTCGATGAGATATGATATCATTGTGTCAATATTCAACACGAGCACGCTATGTCCCTGGACTAAATAAGTGTGCCGATTTAAGTCAATTATGAATCGGCATTTGAGCGCGAGGTTTGGGCAGACAGGTGCGCCTTTTATAATTTTGCGCGGTGCAAAGGTTGTTTTGTTGCGATTAAAACTGAGATATAAAAAGATGACCTGGAAAGTTTCCTCTCAAAAAGAGAATTGAATTTTATCATTGCTTTTGCCAATTATTATGTGTAAATGCTACTAAAGTTTGAAATTCGAAATTTGTATTCTACAAAAACGGCCATTAGGATATTATACATCGTTAATCTTTTTCTTTTTTTTTAAATATAAACCAACAAATCCTCACGTTATAATATGTAAAGGTTTGATAGTTAGAAACCGTTCAAATTGTTTCCGTTTGCATCTGTTCATGAACGTATCCACAATTTGTCTGAAGGGGAAGGCAGCTGGAGTTCCGAGAGCTCCTCGAACCTCTAAAAGCAAAACCAAAAAAGTGAAAGAAAGAATAATAACGATAACATAGTAATTATAATAACAGTAAAGTATATTCAGGAATTTTGCGCTCGCTTTCCTCCACTTCGGGGTTGGGGTGAGCCCCTAAACCCCCACCTCATGATACGAACATGCTGGTTACAATCTTGGTGATTATTCAATATTCAATCACCTGATCAACCGCAACCCTATTTTTTCACTACTTGTACATCAACTTATAAAAACTAAAATGATGTAAGATCATAGTGTTGTTCTTTGAGCATTTCTTTCTCCTTTTCACACTATAAGATGAAGCAGGGTCATTCGAAGTCAAAATTTTTTCATTCAATTTCGAAAAGCGACAAGATAAGATGATGTATGACTTTGGTTTTGATTTGAATTAGCAAATTTCTGCGGGCTTTGAATAATCAGAATTAATTACGGGTATTCAGGTTACCACAAAATGTGTTACCCTTCCGGTGTTCGGCCTGACAAGCGATTGAGATTCATGGCAACAGCTAATTTCTCATATTTTTGTTTATACTGGTGTTATTCTTACGTTGATTGATGGGCTTTGGTAAATAAGATTTGCTAATAATTATGAGATTATCTCGATTTGTTTAGTAATTGTGTAAAAGCAAAATGAATAAAGAAATACGTATTCATATAATAGACATTTATCTAAAATGATTTATATGTATATACAGCAACCAAATGAATTAAATAGGACTGATAACAGGCCCAACACTAGGACGATTATTTTGCTTGTTTTGTTTTCCATTTTGTATAGGGGATGGGTCATCTAAAACGAACTCCCCCTCTCCCCTGTTAATGATAAATCCCTGCATTTCCAGTACATGAACGGGATTAACAAGAAGCTCATTTTCTTAGAGATAAATTTGGATTAAAGTTGGTATCGCTGTATCATGTTTATATTTTTGTAACGAGAAATGTCGTTTTATCAACCATTTTGTGATTATTTTCGGTTGATAATGAAGACCTGCGTTTGTGCTTGGGAATACTTCATCACGTGCGGTACATGCATGTGTCATCCATTTGACCGTACTATTAAAGTCCTGTTTAAAAAAGGGAAAATATCACTATACATCCAAGCGTCCCCATTTTAATGCCATAATTTGCTCAACCAGCACCGGTTACAAAGGGCATTATTGCCGCTTCCAGTCAATAGTTTAACCAGTTTATTATCGGCAAACTGTGGAGCGACCACCACAAGGATCCCACAAACTCTGGAAAGACCAACCTCGTTGGGCTGGAGGCATGACTAGATCGCGGGCAACAAGATGGGATCCATCAATCTTCATAATCCATTTTACACCACCAAAATGGCGCTCGTGTCCATTGTGGAGATAATGAAACAAGGGGTCGTCCATCATTCTGCTTTAGAAATTTCAATAAAGAATGAAAATGAGATGAAAATGAGATGAACACGGGGTAATGTTCCGCTGATGGCACGATGGACATTAATCAAATCCAATCGCAGATTCTCATTTTTTATGTTGTCGAGTTGGTTATGTTATCTTGGAGATAAATCATAAACGAACGTTTCCAGTGTCGCCCCTCGGAATCTTATGATTATACGGAAAGAATGGTTCCTTTTTAGAGGATGATGTGGGAGTTTTTTTTTTATTTTTATTGAAGAATGGTTTTTAATCATCACCATCATCATGAATGCCCCAAAGGAAGAACGCAGTTTCTGCATTATGCACATGAAAAAGAATTATCTACTGACTTCCTTTATATGCAGAAAAGTAGAAAGTCGACAAAAATGCTAAATACTGCATTGCATGAAGTACATATACACATTTAGCACAAATTATATGAAAATGCAACGAATTGGCTGGGATCACGTAAGAAGCATAGCTTGTGGAGCCTCCTCCCAAATCTGAGTCTGTATCAGTATACAACTCTTAGAAAATAAGACATTAATGTCTGAGGATAAATGAATTGAAAATGTCATTTCAAATAAGATCTCTATCATCTGATCATGTTTGATCACGGAGAAAGGAAAAGTCTGTCAACTTGAAATCTTGTTAGCCCCTTTCCGATTCGATTTTATCGTGTTTTTCATCTTAATTTTTGCCAATTGTCCTGCCCCATGAAGCACCCTTAGTGCTCGCGACAGGTGCACACCGTCTGAAGATAAAACCCAAATACCTTTGCCCTCTCCACACATGGCTACAAATTAGTCCAGAGATAAAGAGCGTCTCCCGTTCTAAAGATCAACATAAGATCAGAGGTGTTAACTCGGCACGCGACTTCGTGATCGGGGATAAGGTTTTTTCCCTCCATTTTTTTTTGTCAAGGAGATGTCGGAATTAATTATGGGCTTGTATACGATCGGATGGACAGTCGTGAATGAGGCCCTGCCCACACACCCTCTTATGAATATTTAATTAGGCTGCAATAAGGAGTGACTTGGGCACGCGACGGCACGCGAAAGCTCTTATTGTCCAGCTGAAGGGTGATTGTCAACCAAACACGCTGGATTAGTTGGTCATTCGAAATACTCGATGAAGGGAGGGGTAAAAAGAATAAAGTATTTGCTCAACAATGCACGAAAGGGCTTTTACACCCATGATCCGAGGGGGGGGGGGGGGGGGGGAGCTTCTTCTAGCCACGTCTGTCATTATCCATCCACAGGCATCAATATATCTACATAACAAAAGCGTGTTAATAAAAACTGGGTATGGATTCTTCAAGGGGCACGCGACTTAAAAATGACTATTGATCTATGCTCTTTGGTGGGCCAATAAACCGTTGGAAGTCCAAACAAATAAAAAACCGGGCTTTTATTCACCGAAGCCATCCAAACAAGAGTAAAGCCCAACTGGAGTGGAGTTAAAACCTGGAGCGAGGTGACATCTGCATGCGTTCCCGAGATAGTTAACTTCTCATCTGCATATTAATGTAGAATGGGGAGGTTATAAAAGAAGAATAGGCACGCGAGGAGTCGTGTAAACATAATGTTAACCCGTAGCTCCCCTGTAGTAACGAGCTATTGTTTGAGTGACTTCTCCGACAATGGCGTTTTGTTGTCGGCACGAGCTTGGAGCGAGAGGGTGAGGGGCACGCGAGGGCTCATGCCATCATGCGTATGGTACTTCTTTGTTTCATCACATTCGGGAGTAATTAGCTTTGTTCCATTCCGGGCTCGCTCGCGACTCCAAACGACTGGACGAGGTCGTATAAGACAAAGCCCCCGGGTGTACCCCGTCACTCTTCGACAGACCCGTTGCATCGTTCGGCTCACTCTCTCTGGTCTAAAGCCCCACCCGAAGGGTAGCTTCTGTAAATGTTCACACCTTCAATGTGTAACCCAAGATGGAGCTTCCCCAGAATCAATTATGATCTCGCATTTTGGAGCCAGTCTTAAAAAGCGGAGCTACTTTATAACACTGCCACTGAACGAATATTTTTGTTATCACCTAAAAAGTCACGTCACATTGGAACGGAACAACCTAAATTTGGATTAGATTAGGCTTAGATAGGTTACTGAACGACAAAAATAACCCTAATGTTACAGCAGCACTATTATAGAACACTTTGACTTTGTTCTTTGTGTTCTTTGTGTTATGCTTTTGAAATTAGAATTTCACCGAGTATTTTGAGCTGGTGTGAGGCCGCACATGCAAATTGTTTCATTTTGCACCAAAGTAAATTTATGAAAATTACTAAAAATTATAATCAAAGTAACCAAATTTGTAATCATCCCAATTGTATCTCATAATACTATATCTAATATGAATAAGACGTTTCAGACAATGCTTTGTGCTATTAATATTTTCACCTCCCTCTGATAATTTTCTTCCACATGAACAAATATAAAAAATCTACAACAACATGTACACAATTCTGATGAAGAAATGTCTACACAAACGAGAACTAGCAGGGATTTATCCATGATTGTACAATTCCTCAGTCTCGCGCGGAAAACCAATTCGACCACTACATTGGTTTAGTAAACCACCTGTTAAAATGCGCAGATTCCCTTTCAGCGGACTGCTAACCAAAGCTGCGAAACGTGGTTCGTCCATTAAATCATCAACCCATTCTCCTTTTCTCAAAAAAACATTCCGATAATAAATTGATCTGCCAAAATGTGTGCTCTCTGATAAGACATCTCAACGACCCAAGGGTCGTGACCTCGTAGTGGAACGCGACTGCGGCGCATGCGCACGATAAACAAAACGAATAAGTCAACGTGACGTTGCACTTGACCTTCGACCTTTCCATGCTGAATGTCAAACTTTATCTGATCAAAGTGAGCACTTTTTTCATTTCCCCCGATGCATCTCTATTTTGTCCATGTGTAAAGGGCTTAACCAGGAGGAAGATTTGTTTTCAGCATGCTTTGTTGTCCGAAAACCAGGAAAAATTGTGGATACCTTTCCCAAGACCAAATTCGTACTCAATTTCACTTTCTTTGTTTCAGAATAGAAAATAGAACAGATCAAAACTGAAAAGTCAATAGCAAGACGATTAAGAATTAAAAAAAAAACGTACATTTGTATTGTATTTGCCCTAAATGTATTGGGCAAAAAGGCAAAACGTTATGATATTTCAGGAATTGCCTAACCTAATGAATAGTTTTCCATTTGCATTTGTGTTGTGGTATCTAGAATACGAATAAACTTTCATTTTCCCTCCAAAATGTAGCATTTGCTGCAAAAAGACAAACATACTCCTTGTGCTCACTGGTCAATACATAACTCGGTGCTTCTAAATGAAATTGATTATTAGCCGATCGATAGGGCAATTTGAGCCGGTCGGTTTGAGCGTCGTTTGCAAGGTGAATTCGAAGATTACCCATTAATAATGACCATTGTTCTGCCTCAGGTCATTAAATGGTCAAGTTTAAGAACATCTGGGCAGCATCTCATGCCAAAGGCAGTATAACAAGTAGTGACACTCGGATGATCTAGTGAATAGTTTTTCAACATTGAATCACATTACATGGGCTTATCCTTTTGTCGCAATAATCATCCTGCTATCGTCTTTATCATTTGTTTTGGACAATGTTGGATCTTCAAATTTTCTTGCAGCGTACCATAAAACGGAATGAACAAGCTTGACTTCTGAATTATGCATTAATTCCTATAGACTTTGTGCATGGAATACGTGGTTCCAGTATTTACTGGGTTAAGTTTGCTTGAAAGCTCTACCCTAGTACAGGGTCTATGTATTGATATTTAAAGGAAAGGATCTAAACATTGTCCCTCTTTACCCCAAATGTCCCAGTACGTCCCGTTTAACGGTATCGGGCTAACCGAAAAGGAGTCTTATGGAAAGAAAACAAATTTACATGTACGCATCTTGCATCTCCAAACCTATATTCTTAATCTTTGACAGAAAAATAACCATCATCTGTTCAGTTCGAGAATGAAATATTAATCACTAGGGAGGTCAAAGATTAGAGGTCAACCGGAAATGAGGACAATGTCGTCTAATCTGTGACTCCCAAATGCGTAGATTGTCATGTTGTCGATGAAAATAACCAAAATAAACCATAAAACTGTCCAGTACACACAAGAAGAAAAAAGTTTGGTGTTTGAAATAATCTATTGGTTTGGTTAACGATATGGAAAAATCAAAGTAATTCCAATGAGTAATAAAATTAGATATTTACGTCACTAATATGTCCACTGATTGTCTAAATTTGACCTTACATGTTTTGCCAATTCTTGTTTTTTTTTTTTTTTTAATTGGGGTACGAACTTTCACCTTCAATTAAATATATTCATACATTAATTTGTTTGTAACCAGTGAAGCTTGTTTTTGAACAATGTGATAATCTGTTTTTGTTTTGATCCGATGCGTTTTACTTGCTTAATTGATACCTATTTGAAATATTAATGTCCGAAACCAGCAATAACAAAAACCGTGATTGTAGCTTCAAATAATACAAAATTAGGTTTCCAAATCACACGTCCATGGCCCCTGGCAATCGTCAATCGTCATTCGAGTAAAACCAAAGAACAAAAAAAATCTTGTATTTCTCAGAGTGCAGACCTCCGTTGCCGAAAGACGATCTGCAATGACTGGTTCTCCTGTTAAAGGATGGATTTGATGTTCAAGAAACAGAATGATACCTCTTTGTTTAGGGGTAAAGTATTTTCCATCTGATGATGATGACGACGACGATGATGATGATGATGATGATGATGATGATGGTGATGAGGATGATGATGATGATGATGATGGTGATGATGATGATGATGTTGGTGGTGATGATGATGATGACTACGATGATGTGTGCTCAAATTGCAGATGTAATGTTTCGAGTATTTAGATATTTTGGTAAACTACGATTTCAATAGCATACTTGACTCAAGAAAATATAATTGCCAGAATACCTGCTAAATCTCTGATTTTTCTGCATAATCCATTTTAAAGGTGATTTTCCCTATTTTGTTTTGGTATACAAGTCACATCAATAGATCTGTAAATTCTGATTCACAGAATATAATAAAATTTTCGAGTCTATTATAGTTTTCCCCATTCAATGAATATTGGAGTACGGTTCCTATTATGTTTTTAAACCAATATTATGGTGCAATGCCTTCCAAAAATACTAGACAAATCCAGCCTTTTTGTAGCCAAAATCTGCTGTGTGTGCCTTTAAACAATCCGGCCATGGGTTTTGGTTTCAAATTTGTCCCATACTTAACGAATATGAGTCCCTGGTGGAATCATGTCAATTGAAAAGCTTTATATGGAAAGGACTGATAAGAAAGGCCGTACATTTTTCTACACGTTCTGTCAAGGACTGGTAATGAAAAGGAGTCCGAGACTTTGGCAATTTGTAATGTGACAATGGTACCATTTGGCCCAACGTTTGTAGTGTTTACTTCGTATCATTCAGTCCCATATATTGCATCTTATATACATGTTGCTGAAAAGGACATTTTTTTTAACCCCATTCATATCATCAGCTTTGTCTAATAATTGAAGTGCATTTCGATCATAATTGTATATAATTATGTTAACATTTCATTATCCTAATTTTTACATAGAATAATCGAATTACACTAAAATTTTGGCAAATTTCACACATGGTTTTACATGAATGTTAATGTAAAAAAATATGCACGATGGTGACGATTATTGTTAATTCCTCCCCGGTATTAATGTATCCCTGGTATCATTTGTGGTGAATATGATCATATAAACAATAACAAACAGTAAACATGTGAACAATATACTAATAAAAATGGGAAGAAACAACAGCAAATCGCTTAGTTTTTGCCAGGAGTATAAATGGCGCCGTGTTTGGTCAACAAAATGCTACCAAGCATCTACTACACTCCCGCACGCGCAAAGCACACGCCCATTAGACCCACGCGCTCTGCTAATTAATCACCCCTCGTAGTAAAATGTTCATTAACTTGGTTACGTAACAACTCGGTTTACTCCTCCTTCGCCATCTGTCATTTTCTAAGCGCAGGACAAGAACCGTGATTAGTTTTATTATGGACATCAAGACTGCTACCATCATGTTCATTGCGATAATTAGCCGCCATGTTACAGGCTGAATGGCGTTATTTGCCAAGAGAAGTCACGTGGTTGCGATTGTCACAAAATCAAACAGAGGCTAGGCGTTATTCCTTGAAGACTCACAACCAAATCCTTCCAAGGAATTACTGTGGACGTCATCTGTTGAATCTCTGTGTAGAAGATGACAATCTCCTTTGTGATGATCACAAATTAGACATCGGCCGTGCGCTGGGCACGCGACACAAATTTGTTTCTGTCATCATTATGAAACATTTGGAGGGGATTATTGAAAACGCGTGCCCTAGATCCATTCCAGCAGTGTATTACTATATCCACCAGTGATATCAGATATATACAGGGTGTCCAGCAAACATGGAACCTAAACGAACATCAATCTCATCGAAATATTCGGTTGATTATTATAAATGATTTTTTTTCTTCAGCATTGCTTCTGCGTTGATGCATTTTGGCTCATGGGTTCAGGTGTTGTTGACAACTATGCTGAAATTTTCAAGATACAGTTTTTTTTTAATGTAATGAATGAATCATTAAAATAAATAAATGAAAATGAATACATTAGGCAAACCAATAAAATGCTTATTATTGCACTTTTGTTCGTCATGCAAAACCAGCAATTTGCACCAATTTGCACCTTAATTTTCAAAAAATTATAACGACGTGTTTACATAATATTTAATCAATCGATTATTTGTTGACTGATTGATTGGATCGTTCGTTCGTTGGTTTATTTAATGATCAATTTGACCCCTGCATTGATCTAGTGATTGTTTATAGGAATCTTTTGTTTAATAAGAAAATAGTTTTAGTCCATTTCTGCAAAATTTCTCTAGCGACTGCAGGAATCCAACATATTTTATGGAAGAAGAAGAAGAAGAAGAAGAAGAAGAAGATGAATAAAATCTAAAAATTTGATAAAAAGGACTGTGTTCAATAATGCCATTGATTTACCTGAATGATTATGTATTTGCAGTTGTTGTCATGTACTTCATGATACTATATTATCCGGGCGTAATAAATAATCACTCTGAATTTGGATAACGATGTCTGACATCATTATTCTGGGAAATACACCCACCTAATAAAGGACGGAAAACTAAAAGCTACTCGCTTCCGTATTTACTTTTAGTTTATGCGACGTAATAAAACGATACCACAATCACAATCATAATCCTTCTCTTTGCAGCAACTGCTTCTTGCAACAGCTGGTTACAAAGAAGGCACATTTTCCTCTTAATTTTGCATGTTTCATATAGGTATGAAATTGATTAAAAGATAGGGAAGTATATGACTTTTATGGCCCTTTGCATGCAGAAACTGCAACAGATGCGTGCAAGCTTAATCATGTTGATGGTAGTGCATGTGTAAAATTGGTTATCCAAAGTCCCTCCACTTACTGACTTATCGAAGCGTTCCGTAGTCCTTGCTTTTATAGCTCTCTATGCAGGTGTATTACAAGTATAACGTATTTTCTCTTCTTTTTTTTTTTTTAGATACATACATTTTGCTATTAAGTCATCAAAAATCACGATGTTTACAATAGCTTGTCAGTATGAAGACATTTCCATCAATGAGGTTGAACTTAAAAATTTGATGGTTCAAAATTTCATACAAGGGTGATCCAGGGAGTAGGGTATTTTCCCTCACTGGTCCGTGATTTCATATAGACAACAAAGATGAGGACATAAAATGCCTCTTGTTTCTTTTGGGTCTCTACACCCTATAGGATAAAAGGGGATGACTGATTATTACCAGCATAATTGATTTTTGACAGCGTAAACGGAATGAAAACATTAGACGTATTGAATTAAATTATTGAGTTAGTGTTCTGTGTGGCTTTAAAATGAACAACTTCCTCCAATCGCCAATCACACGGCTATAGAATTATGAATGCACTACAGGAAATAATAATACGGATTAAGGTTGAGATATATTCGCAGAAACTGCCGATGACTTTGAAAGAGGAAGAGAGAATGGGCTGAGAAGAATGGAAATGGAAGGGTGAATATATAATGAAAGAGGAAATCGAAGAATGAAAAGACAAACAAGGGGAGGGGTGATAGAGTTAAATAGCATTATAAAGAGGAAGTAAGATAATCAAAGGGATCGAGAAATAAAGAGAGATACCGGAAGAAGCTGATATCGAAAGATAGATAGATAGATAGATATATAGATAGATAGATAGATAGATATATAGATAGATAGATAGATAGATAGATAGATAAATAGATAGATATATAGATAGATAGATAGAAAGATAGATAAATAGATATATAGAAAAACTAGGGAGTGAATGAGAACGCTTGGAAAGTGATAAAGCATGGTAAAGGGAAAGAGAATGGTTGGGGGATTGGGGGGGGGGGGGTAAACCCATGAATGAGGGAGTCGATGAGAATGATGTCGTGGCCAAACTCACAAAAATCGAGTAATGATTGACCAATAGAACGCTAAACTTATGTTTTCATTCGATAATGAATTATATAGCGTCTAACCCCAATGAGAATACTTGCAAGTGTTAAAGACGCACATATATATATTACCTACAAATCCTTATTCATGACTACTGAATGCAGGCATGAATAGCAAATTGGTATAATTTCAGAACAGTTTTGTTCCAGGTTTACAAAATGGATTTTCCAAATGATTTCGTTTTTAAAAGTTGAGTGAGGTTCGTTGAAAGGAGGGAGGGAGTCATCAATTGACACCAATAAAGCACAAACTCGCGACCAGATACGGTCGGGTGTTATGGCCTGGTCCTGGGTCTGCTAGCATGTGATAAGGGGGAACTAGCCTACACTTTCCCAGGCCAATTGACGATCACTGCCACTTCTTCCTGTAAAATACCGTGGGAAAGTTTGTTTTAATCTCCCTGCAAATAATATCACTTTTTACACATTTTTCAGGAAGATAAACGGGATGTAAGCTAACAGTGGCTGCGGTTTTTTTTAACCAAAGACCAAAACAAACTAAAATCAATTGTTTTCAAATGGTTTATGTCCATGAATAGTGCAAAGCAATCACTGATATGTTTTGTTTACATAAAACGATGTGAAATTATGTTACGATTTGGAACATAAACACTTTAATTTTGTCTTGTATACAGGCGTATTCTGACACAAGCTTCTAACTTAAAGGGACCGTTGCCTTCTTCCATTATATTTTATGTGTACTCTCGAGAATAATTCTTATTTTTGCATGACTCAAATTTGTAAATTTATATTTTTCTAAAGGAATAATAATAACAATAATAATAAAAAGAACAACATGACTGTAGGGAACTTTTCCCCCCAATATCATCGTCGGGTCATTACCAAACGTTCAAAGACCACCAATCGATTCCATTTTATAGGCAACTGCCCCCTCTTTTGCGGTTAGCTTTTTTATCATTATTTTTTTTATTAGAAGTACCACGCTCAGGAACAGGTCTTTAATAATTTGGCACTTTTGTCTGAAAATGTTCATAGAGGGGACTAGTGTGCCCCCCGTAGAGGGGTCGGGTACAGTGCGATTCTCGTGTTTGAATAAAGAACTAGTTCAGTGTAGTTCGAGGTATTAAATTCAATTTCCAGATCACTGGTCACATAATAATATATCATTCATCTCCCCAGAGATGTTGATCTTATGGAGACAATAGAAAGAATAGAATGATATTCCATTTCCTCCTGTGATGATGAGGATGGGCAGGGGATGATGGTGGAGATGGAGGTGTTTAACGGACCATTGATAATACCAGAGTGACCGCCTACATCACAACACCTGCAGTGACCGTCTCGATAATCTTGGCTAAAATAATTCAAGTAATAAAATAAAATGCATGATAATTTTATGCTATATTAACATGAAGTGTTTTAGAGATGTAAAATATGCACCCACACAACCACCGGACGAACATACACACACTCACACATCCACGCACCTACACGTACAGCACTCAAACCAAATTATATTTATTTGCTCAAACACGAAAAAAATGGCAATTCTTCTTTTATCTTTTTAAAAGTATCAATCATTCCAGATACAAAATTTCTTAACAGGTTAGCTTATGCATGGAAATTGAATTGATCTGTCATTATGCTTGAGATATCAGACGAAATACTAATCAGCTAAGAAGTGAGGATCCCCAAACAGTAAAATTATGCTTCTGGCCAATGGAAAACATTATATTTGAAGGTGTGCTGCAAAAGATTTATTGAAAAATGAGACCTAATTTATTTGCTGTGTTTAGTACTAAAGACCAAGAAGACATGACACCAGAAATGTGATGCTTCTCAAAAAGAGTTTAAGAAATATGAATGCATTATAAAATTTTGGTTTTTTTTAAATCAATTGATTTATCATTTTATTATTATTCTTTGATTTTTTTTTATACTCCACGATCACTTGCAGCTTTTTGTAGGAACTTATTTTTGTTTCACAGCCGATTGAACCATGGAATTAGGGGGTGAAGCTGTGCAGTGATAGCACCATGGGATATACATCTTGTCTCCTTTTTTAGG
>BQKZ01002454.1:11040-21664 GCA_036244855.1 Temnopleurus reevesii
GATGATGATGACGGTGATGATGATGATGATAATCCTGATTATTATTATGATGAAGATGGTGATGATGATGATGATGATTATAGTGATGATAGCTGCAATATATTCTATCTATGAAACACAACTATCTGTTATATGCAAGGTGATGCGTAGCATTTAAGACACTGAGTAAGCAGGTTGAAAAAAAAATGAATAAATAACGCCTTGTAATGATTACATGTCTCCGGGGAGCTAATTCAATTTGATCATATTTTCCTCGGATTCCAAGAAGATGGAAAGTGATCTAGCACAAATATCATTTTCATCTCATCCTTTGGATCAGAAATGAGGAACATCACTCATCAAACCAACTCCAAGATCATAATGTCTGACATTCAAGACTCCATTCGACTTCCTTCCACACCAACCATGATGGGGGCAGTCACACCTACAGGCTGATCCAACCCTGACCCCACCCTGCTGCCAGACTGAATATGAAGTATAAATTCATATTTTGCTTTATCGAGGAATTATTTACAATTGAGATTGAGAAAGATAAACTTCAAATATCAGATTTGAAACGAAAAAAACAGAGTACTAATTACACTTTTTTTGATGAGGTTTGAGAGCAGGGTGGGATCATTCAGGTGGTGTGACTGCCCCATTACATGCAACATACACCACGTTCCAAAATGGTCCTTAGTCTGCAAATGCAGACCATCTTCTTAGTGACTATACATTCTTACATCGGACATTGAACTAAAAACATTGGGTGCTGAACATGATTTAAAATTGAATAGAAATGTGATAAAAATTGGATAACATGTGAAGAAATTGGTTCATTTTCTTTCTTTGATACTTGCAAATTGGAACCTTTTTCGTTGCGTTCTTAACTGATAAAAATGTAGATATTTCATTTAAAAAAATGGCAAAATTAATGGCATTCTCCTTAGTACTAATACTTCAAAGAAATAGGGCTTACGGCGGTTTTTTTATTATTATGTTCTCATTTACACGATTTATATCTATAGAGTTATATGAAATAGTTCAAATGCGATGTTTTTTTTTATTATCATTACTATTTTACCTACATACGATTCACACTTGTTTATGCTTATTTTGTTATGCACGTATGTATTTTTTGTTAAGTTATGTGTTCAGACCATAACAAATTAACCCGGAATTGAAATTATGAATCATATCAAGTTCAGTCATGTATGTAAAGGTTACTTTTGGACGTGAGTTGGACCTTTATTTTGGAATATCCTTTTTGACTGGTGGTCATAATTAGACTGTGGGTGTTTCTATTGTTAATTTTTGCATATACATTTGGAATTTCCATACTGATTCACCCCAATTAATGGACGTGGAAAATTAACACTGACCGAAAAGCTGGGTATATATAGGCGTTGACCTTATTACACTCTTAATACTCATTAATGACTAGTTCAAAGAAAAAATCATAAATAAAACAGCTTTAATTTGATGAAGTTATATTCATATGTCTTTTAGACCTCTACAATGTTTTAACAATACTACCAAAAAAGTTAGGGGCCACTATTTCACTTCACTATATGAGCTCATTTTTTCAGGATGGTCATTTAAAACGAAACACTTCATACCGCAACTGTAAACATTTGTGTGTGAAAGTGACCATAATTTGTTTGATAACATGCAAGACAGCCACATTATGGGTATTTCCAGAAATATAAATCTTTATCGAATATAATATATATGCGGTAGTCCCTATCTTACTTAAAGAGTGCACTTGAATTGAATTGCATAATGTTTGATTCTGAAAAGGCTTACAGGTCTTTACATAAAATAGCTTGCATAAATGGATTTTATCATTATGTCACCATGAAAAAGTTCTGATCTTTAGACTAGTGTAGCAATTACCTGCTTAAGTGTCGGGTAATTAACACCTGTGTGATATGCCGAGAGAGCGCGGGAAATAATTGCATGCGAATCTGATCGTCTGCAGGAGCATTAATCACGAATTATGAGCTCAGAAATCAAGGACAGGAATCAATTAATCAGCCTTTAACGGTTGGGCCGGGAAGTGCTCTACCCGGGTGCTTCCCTTCTACACTTGTTTTTGCACTTTTAACAGGATGAAACAGCTTGTAAATATTTTGCTTTCAAGCGAGCACGATGAAAGGTGAGAAAAGCAAGTCAATTTTTTATTCCAATAAAGCTGAATCACCCCCATCCGGTTTACACTTAGGGTTGGGAGTGGCGTTTTTATGGCGCCTTCGTGTAAATTACACAAGGGTGGAATGAAGCGGGGATATGATAATCTAATCAACGTGATAAATGTATTTTGATTTCTATCTGTCATGTTTGGGTGTGTATGTTTGGGTGTGTACGCGTGAATCTGTGTGTGTGTGTGTGTGTTTGTGTGTGGGGGGGGGTGTATGAGGTTGGGTGGGGGAGTCCCTCTCCCTGTTGAATTTGGAGAGGGGCAACGGCGCTAAATTTCAATTTTAAGTTTTCTGAGAATACAACAAACAAACAAAGAAACAAGATTCAAATTGTAACAGGAAAAAAAAAGACAATAAACTAAAAGAAAGATACAATGAAACGTTGGAGAATACATTTTATCTTTTTTCCTTCCCATTCGTTGGTACGTTAGGGAAGCCCTATTTTTTACCCCGATGTTGGTGCCAATTTAGCGATTGTGTGGCACATGGATCTAACAAACAAACAAAAAATACAAATTAACTGATTAAAGACCGACCTAAGACAGCATTAACTTCTCAGAAATGCATTCAGCCTTCCCCCTGTTTGATTCTGTTGGTTATACACGGTGAAAGGTAAAAGAACGGGTCACATTTTAATTCAAAATGTGCTGTCAGAGGATGGAGAAAATACAATGATCCAAATGTGAAAAATTGAGTAAAAGCAGATGATCCATTGAAAAGTAATGAATTTTAAACGTTTTGATTTACACCCCTCATTGGCTCATTGAGTTTGCAACTTTGCAGGCACAAAATTGCTGCCAACATGGAGAACTATCTATTACACATAATTTTATCATGGAATTATTAACGAACTGTCTATGACTTTGCATTATATTCTTTTTGGAGAAAAGTAAATGAATTGCAGGCATATTGATTCTCCGTGGATTTTGGAATGAACGATGTTTATTCTTGTACTCGTACTTTATTTTCCAATCAATAAAACGACATATAACATATACATACAAAAAAATCAGAATACATTAGACAAATTTACATGACCTTTTTGTTAAAGATTAATTTGTAATTAGTAAGACTGGTTGGATTGCCCTTTCAGAGGAATTAAAACAAATACAAGTACATCTGGGGCCTGTAACATAAAAGATGCAATTAAACTTACGATAAATATTTATCGTAAGTCTATGGCAAAACATGTACCATAGAGATACGATTAATTGCAAAATCTATCGTATCTCTTTTATGTTACAGGCCCCTGATCTTCCAAGGGGTCCAGATACAAAAGAGATTCCTTGTATTCATTTCTTTAAAAAAAATAAAAATGTGAATTACATGCAAACAAAACTGGAGAGTTATCCATGCTGGTAGGTTGCCAACTCAAAGAGCCTATTATTAGAGGTGTAAACCAAAACTTTGAAAATTCATATAACTTTTGAATGGATCATCCGATTTTTCTCAAATTTTCACAGTTTGATCATTAATATTCTTCGCCATCCACTGACAGCACATCAATGTCTGGGAGAAGTTCCCCTTCAAGGGATATTTTCCATTAGGCCTGTCTAGGTATAGACTGGGTCATACGAGAGGATCAAAGACGATTGATTACGAAGGGAAATTCCCGGGTTATTACCTACCAACAAGATCGGATTAACATGTCTTTCAGAGATGTCAACCATTACGGAATATCCATAGGGTAAAGATTGACACAGCATATAAAATTAGAATAATGCAACTGCTGAACAAGAGTGAGCGCAAATATGAGAACGATATTCATATTCTCAACCATTTACTTGTGATGAAAGCCTTGAATTCATCCGAAAATTCACATCATGCATATTTCCAGAACGGTTGGCATCTCTAGTAATTGTACACTTTATTTCTCCTCTTAATTTTGTATAATGCGACTGATTTGCAAATTCACGCTTTTCTATACGGGTCGGTGAACAACCGTGTTAACACCGGGCGGTTTTTTTTTAATCGTTACAGGGTCGTGTTTCATAAAACTGCTCGTAGATCTACAACGGCTCTACGTACGTCTGGTGACCATTTTGTGCACACACTATTGACTCCTGTCGCTGAATCGCAAGCAGGAAAGGGTCACCAGTCGTTTATAGAATCGTACGTTGATCTAGGAACAGATTTATGAAACACAGCCCAGGGGCCCGTTACATAAAACTAGTTAGCAATCAATCGCAAACTTTAGTACATGATTTCCCATAGACTTGCGATTGATATCAATCGCACGATCGATTGCAAAGCTTTATGTTACGGGGCCCAGGACGATAGAAATCGACGGGAGAACAGTCAATGTATCGTATCAGGCGGGGAACCATCGTCTGAACACCGGCTAAGCACCATATAAATGTGAATAGGGTGTAAGTTCATCAGAATGTAGTGTTGCAATGAAACACTGGACTTCAAGCGAACAGCCACCATAGAATATGAAAATAGACGTGTTTTGTCTGTCAAGAACCTTCAACTCCAATACTTCTTTGTCCCTAATTACTCATGTTTCTATATATAGGTTTCATTCAAACGCAAAGAGATATCCCTATCACGCATCTCTTTTGAAACATCTGAAACTATTCTTGTACTCTTGGAATCCCAATGGGTATTCATATACTAATTAGAGGAATCAAAACAGAATAGTGATAAATGATACATTTACGTATCATTTCAGAAGAGTGAAGACAATCAATGTTGATTAATTTCTTCACCGAGAGTTGGTGCATGAAGAAGGCAGAAATAAAATATCTTACAGCCATTCCCAATATGTTGATGGAACAATACTCGGAACAATACTCCTTTTAAAAAGGGGAAATGAAAATAATTTCACCAAGATAAATCGGTGGTGTAAAAAAATCTCACGTCAAACTGCCTGTCTTATCGAGTTACATTAAGATTGATGAAAAACCAACAAAGAATGCAAAAGAATGAATTTTACTTATGTTCTCTCAAGATAATTGTCGACAGGAATTCCTAGGTATGCCTAGGAAGGAGGTCGTGTCGACGAACTCCTTACAAAATGCCCGGATGATAGCCCCAATTCTTAAAAACCTTCGATGTATCTTCGATGAGAGAAGTCTTTCATCGAAGAGTACGGAAATGTTATGTCACAACAATAGTTGTTGTGGCTACTGGTCTACACAATTTCAGGGGTATGAAGTAGGCTATCAGTGATCACAGCGGTCACTAACTACCTGAGTACAGTGTTGCTTGAGGCCTTGCATAAGCATTCGTTTCTGTCCATTCGAACCATCACGGCACCCACTTCAATATCACTTCGATTTTCTATTACACTTCTTGAATCTCTCTCTCTTTCTCTTTTTTTTTTCTCGGGGTGTCTTAATTGTTTTAATAATGTGTGTATGTAAACACATAAACCTACCACCGTATCCCTCGTTCAGCCCACTGCCAGATCAAACGCCCGGCGCAGATCCGATGGGTCAACACCCGGCATGCCCGGTGGGAACTCGTTTTGTCGGAATCTGCCGAAGACAACTAAGCATACATTGGGGTTTCCGCCGGTATACTTTTCATATTGATAACACAAAAGTATCACTGTTTGCCTTTTTGTCTGTCTTGATATGATGATTAAATCAATTCCTGATGATTGACATTCTGGCCTTTGATCTACTTCCGTTCTAACCTGGACAATACCTGCCCCCCCCCCCCAAAAAAAAAGGGGGTGTGAAAACCATATTCATTAGCGTAATATCGCTACTCACTTTCTCTTTTTAACACGTACATCTTATCAATTGTATATTTCCGTGATCTATTATTTTTCCTTTTGCAAATGAAATGGATTAGATTTTTCTTTTATAATTCAGTTTTCGCAATTTTCGGTGACACTCTGTTAATACAGCATGGAGCTTAGGCTTGTACCGGAGCGTGATCGATTCGCTCGCACAAAATCACGTGATTTCTGTCTGTCGATCTATTGTTACGCTTTTTGGACGGTAATGTTTATCTTATTTTGTAATACTTTCACAGTTTTAGATATTCTTAATTTCATAGATATCACATGGGACACACAAATCTAAATCTATTTTGCGGGGATTTTGCACTGTCGAAGAGGACCTTAGATGTATGACCATTATACCCCCCCCCCCCCCTTTTTCCGGTCCTTTTATATAATCTCCGCCCTGAGCAACAAATCATCTCTTCATTTGTTTCTTTATCTCAATGCAGTAGGTTACTGACCTATATCACCCTCCCATCATCATCATCATCAACCCCCATTAATAAATACGTCGGGGTTTGCTCACAGTATTTAGGAAATAAACAAACCGAAGATGATTCAATCGGGGGTAGCCCCATAAACAAGGAGATGTTTCGGCAGATAAATCAAACAAATCCAGGTCCAAATCGTTTACAAATACCGGTGATCTCTTTTGGCAATCACCACAGGTATTGACACTCGTAGACCAAAGACCGGAATATTTGCCAAGGTGTGGTTTCGGTGAAACTAGATGACCGCTCCATAGCTCTTTCCCTCTCTCTCTGACTCTTCCTCTGTCTATCTCTCTCTCTCCCTCTCTCCCTCGCCCCCCCCCNTTTCTTTCCATCTCTCTCTCTCCGTTCCTTCCCTCTCTTTTCTCTATCTCTCCCTCCCCTTCTCCCTCTGTCTCTCTCTCTCTCTCTCTCTCTTGCTCTTCCTCTGTCTATTTTTTCCTATTTCCCATTTCCCCTGAAGTAACACACCTCTTCACACTATTTTCACTCTTACATAACAACCAAAACATAGTGGCGCCCCTGAATGTTTGTGTTGTTGTAGTCACGGAGGTGGGCGAACAAAATAAAGAAGTTGTGATTTCCCAGATAAATATTATGTTTTCGCTCACGTCGTCTGCTGTTTCTTGCTTCCGCTTTGTGATGTTGCGCAATCCTCCAAATTATTCTTCTTTTGTTTCTTTGATGGAATTCTTTTATTTTTAGCAATATCTTTTGTAAAACACGTCTAACTTATGGTCGAACTTTATTTTAGCCAATAGATGTGTGGACAGTACGTTGCCCATTGTTGGGTAAGCCTTTGGCCACATTTTTTTAGGAATGCTTGTTTGACATTTCAAAGTTTTGTTCAATATAATGTACTAAACGCATTAATTTTATTTTTGCTTTTCCGGAAACAAAGGCAGTGGTAATCTGTTGCGGCATAAGGCCAAGAAAAAAAAAAACGATTTCTTGGTTCCCCTCGAATGCAATTCATGAAAAAATGACGTCGGTCGATAGGAATTGTGTGTCCCTATAATTCTAACAATTCGTGAGAAAAAAAGGGGTGATAAGTCAAAGAACATCTTAAATGACTGTTCTAGTTGGGTACGGTACGGTATGGAATTTATTTTCCGATTCAATAAAAAACAATAATTATTCAAATACAAACAATTTCACATGTTCATCTGTATTTTTACAGCGCTCCTTTTGAGTGATTAGGGAAGGAAAGGTCGCACCTTTTTCAGAGGGTTGGTCGGTTGAGGACAATCAAACAATATATTTTGTTAGCTTAATGTGCCGCAGAAGTGTGGTAATATGCCCTGTGGTCCATATTAAATCCCATCCCATCACGCGAACTTATTCCATTGCCACCTAATAAATCCAAGTTGCGTTCCCTCCATTGACATTTCCAAACCAAAAGGTTTTAGTTTACGCAGTCACATTGCAATATATTAATTCTGTAAAGTATGGCGAAAGTCCCGGTAAATATCTATCTGACGTAATTTTTAATTTAATTGGTGTCGGTGATAAAAACTGGTGATTCCTGGATTCCTGGGGCCGATTGCGCGAAATGGTCTTAGCCATCCTCTTCCTGCCAAAGACGTATTGACTTCTTGTGCCACCCTTGTAACATAGACATTAGAGTTGATACGACTATGTTAAGAGGGTGGCACACGAACGCCTTAGCATGAAGAGGATAGCTAAGACTATTTCGTGCAATTGGCCCCAGGTGATCATTAACGAACCCCTTTTACAAAATAGCGTTCAATCTTTTATCGGTTCCAATGCAATGTAATCTATTAAGAATTTATAGATGTGACCTTTTTGGTTGTTAGTAAAAACATTTCAAAACGATTTTAAGCCAACAGAAGACAATCTTGATCCCGCTACAAACAGGAAAGATCTACTTTTTTTATCATTAGTATTGTTATTATCATTATTATTTTGTTTATTATTTTCTCTTCATGCGCCTTCTTGACTTGAGCAATTCACATAGTGGATTTGGCGCTATATAAATAACATTATTTTTTATCATTATTATCATTATCATTATAATCCTCATCATCATCATTATCATTATTGATACACCCAGTATTTGTTCGTTCTTTCGTCAATCTGGTGCTGGTCGTTCTGGTGGGAATACAACATTATTATAGTGGTCAGAGGAGTGGGTGGATGGGGAGCTACATTATTCCACAAATTGGACGAACATTAGCACTTATTTTCCGAGTCATTCTCTCTCTCTCTCATTTCGAAGTTGTGCAATAGGTCGGTGACCTGATTAGATGTGTTTCCATTAGTCAGGTTTGTTCCCATTAGAATAAAGTGATTGATGTAAACCGCGTCAAAGCATCGGGACGAAACTAATTCACATGATATTTGTTAAACCTTGAAGCGGGCAAGAGCTTCGGAGAGCAACATTCTAGTTTAATGGCTTCTTGTTCATTGGTAGCCTCTAATATTATGTGTAATGGAAATTGACAATTTACAAAGAAGTCCCATTAAGTAGAATCATTGGCCCTTTTATGACAGAAAAAGGCAAAAAAAGAGAGAGAAAACGTATTGATATAGAACAAGCTTTTTCTGATCATTACAGTCATGTCTTTAATACAAAAGATTGAAAAGAAGTTGCCTATTCGTAACACTTTGCTGTTATAGAATCTGTCGTAATGGATTAGTAAGTATTCATTCAAACAGTTCAAAAGAGGGTAATTGTGAGTCTCTAAAAGAACCACTAAATTACTAACTATTGTCATTTGAAACTCTTCGGGCTGAAAGCAAAATTGTCTTTGAAACGTTCTTTCAGCCTGTAACAGTTCCCATTTTCTTTACGTGAAAGACTTGATTTTTGCTATTCACAGATTTCAATTCAAAGAAAGATTATATTCGAATCGTTTGTGTTAACAAGCACCATGCTTTTCATCAACACCCTTTCATCTGGTGGAAAGTGATGAATCACATGTTCTCATGTTTTCGGTTAGACCGCATTTGATTAAACAATCTGATCGAAGTAACGAATTAGGATAATGAAATCAAAGACACGGTGCTTTTTGTTCAAATTCAATGAAGTCATTTGACGTTAGAACTTCAAAGGGCAGGAAGAGTGTTTCCCGCCCTTTTTATTTACATTCCCGCGCTCAACGAAATCACAACCGCAGACTATAATGCTCACTAAGAAAAGGATTACAATGCCACTACCAACAACAAACTATACAACAATTAGTAAAATGGTTGAATTGTAATGGGATTTCCTGTGTCTACCATACTGAGTATTGTCAAACGATGAGCTCGATGAAAGGGAGTGGATGTGCCCATCGTTTTGGGGACGATTAGGCGCTAATTGATTGTTAGCGAGAACCATTGATGACGTGTTCTTCGTGAATTCGCTACCGGGAAGACCGGAGTCCCGCGCGCGCTTGTTTGCACAGAAATTTAGGAAGAACCCCTGGGTCTGTTCCCATAGAGAATTTATGGATCACTTTTTTTTAAATAATGCACATCGCAAGGATGTTTCGTTGCATGCCGTTTTGAATGACGTCATTTATCCACCATTTTGGACAGCCAAAAAACTTCATGTGCATCATCATTCTATGACAATTTATTGCTCACACCGTGGGCTTGTCTCTCTATGTGGTGTCTGCCAACATGGTCAAATATGACGCAACGTAAAACCTAAATATATGCACGTTTCTTGCCAACGAACGAGTTCTGAATACTCATACCTTTTTACATCTATTAGTAAACCCACTTATTCTGATGGTTCAGAATTATCACAAACTGTCAAATCAATCAGACATGTGCCTGCCGATACATGATAGAACGGCGTTATACCTTTGATGTGAAATACCGGGTAAACATGGATCATTTTCGCCTGCAATATAAAAATAAAAAATTTATAACCATTCACGCTTATACCGTGAAAAGTCGGGTAAATTCTGGACGTTTCTAACAGCCGTATAAAGAAATAGATTAGGACAATACAATATAAGAAAAATTACCAGAAAAGAGTCGATGTGCCCTATAATACTGGATACAACTGGGTGATCACCTGCTAAATGCCTGCTAAACATTGAATGTGAACGGGGTATTACATTATGCACGGGCAATCCCACCGGCATATCACCGGTTAGATGCCCGCTAAACATTGTATGTGAACGGGGTATTACATTATGCACGGGCAATCCCACCGGCATATCACCGGTTAGATGCCTGCTAAACATTGTATGTGAACGGGG
>BQKZ01002454.1:22066-34910 GCA_036244855.1 Temnopleurus reevesii
CCCCTGGACGATCAACGTCATTCGCCAATCCCACTCCCCCTTTTCCGTATCAAATTCGACTGCTTTTCGGAGAAATTTTCCCTGCCCGACTGAATTCCTTCATAATTATTGCATTCTTTCAACCAACAACTTTCAATTTCATATCGTGACAAAAAATGCCGAATCGACAAATTTAATATTGAAACAAAATCCGGACATAATTTGAATATTTCGATGTACCATCATGTATCTTGATTTCATTAATTAATATAATCATCGAATGCTATGAAATATGCGGTGTAAATATCACTAACAACAATAACAACAGTATTTCGCAATACTCTTGACTTCTTACATAATTATATATGCCTATTCGTAAATTGTAGAAGTCGAATTTAATAGGATTAGTGATAATCAATGACAAATAAAACGGTCAATAAGACACTCCAATTCGATGGTAAATCAGTTAAAAAAACCTTCTCATTAAAAAAAAAAAAAAAGATACGTGGCAAATGTTGTACAAGGACTCCACTTTCAAAGTTTAGGTCTATATCTTTTGTTATGAAAGTTAGGCTCAAATCGTAACCAGTGGTAACGAGATCCATGCATGTGCTCTCGCAAGGTCTATTGATGTTGAAAATCTAGACACGAAACCGGTATGTAGCTAACTTTTAACATGTTTGAGGGTGTTTTTAAACACACTTGAAGGTATTTTGTTATGGTTTTTTGCAATGTTATCGTCTGTGATGAAATTTCAAAATGATGAAAATAATTTGATAGAAGTATAGACATTGTAGGCCTAGAGGTTGAACCAATAAATAAAGACCAACTATTACGATAGTTGTTTTAAAGTCTAGTCGATCCTATCACCGCCTTTGATCATCATCATGATCATGGTCCCGTGCATACTTTTGATCCACCTATCTGTTTGACCAATGACGTCAAGATACAGCCGGGACAGTAAAAACCGGATAATTGGGCCTTTCGAAGTCTAGACATTGTCCTAAATTAAGGTACACCATGTTTCAACAAGTAGTCAGTGCCCCTCCCCTCCCGTCTCCAGCGTCTGCATCCCATTTGCTTGCTTGGTAACCATGGAGACCACATCCGAGAGCAATGTCCTCCACCGAAATATGCCCGCATCCCGGTGTTAGAATAAGCCTGTCGCATCGGAGGCGGGATGTGGAAATAAATCATCACTGTTTCTCCTACCAAAAACGGACATTCCAACATCCTAAATGGGTCTTAATCAACATTTACTCATTAAACATGTTAAATAAAAACAATTTTAACCGGGATGTAATCAACCTCAAACAAATTTGGGGGCGTACCTCAAGCACGACGTGGTTTAATCCCACATGATAATATTAACAAATCGCGATTAAGCTATGTGAAATTACGAGATGTTATTTGTATATGTTTCACAACAAATTACATTATTTTAAAGACGTTAATGGTTTGTGGTTGTTCTGTTCTATTTACATCCCACACCCATGAGCATTTTTGTTGGTCTATCTTGGTAAAGATGTGTATTTTGGGAGGACGAACCTTAGTAAAACCACAAGGCACTCTCGGTCACGACTGAGACCTGTCGAAGTCCAGAACAATTTGGAAAGCACTTGAAATAAACCTAACCACTCCGTCTCTACCACAAGTCAACGACACCATTATTTGTTTTCGATTGCGTTTGCCGAGGAAGCAATGTTTATGTTTTTGTTTACTTTCTTGCGATGTTTTGGTTCCGAGGCCAGTTCAGAGAAAAGCGTAGTAAAGACATTTCCGAAGAGGAGGGTCTTTGGCAGAAAGGTCGTTACCACCACCATGTGACCAGATTGATGATAATTGCACTTTCGTCATAAAATCCGGTCTAGGTCATTTGAACTAATAGAAGCATAATTTATGTATTATATTTTTCACATTTGTATTTTATCCCATGATCACTGCTTGGTCGAGCAGGGTTTTTCTTTCTTTCTTTTTTTTACTGAAAGGGTGTCCTCTCTGGGATAAAACGACAAATAAATAATTCCATATACTGTAGATATTACACACGCTAGACATACAATAGCAAATACGATGAAAAAAAAAGAAGAAAATAACAAAATTGTATTTAATTGTGGACTATAATAATCATGGAATTCTAAACTGATTTGAGATGGTTGGTATAATCCTGTTCCTGACGGATAAAGTTCTTAGAATTCTGTTTTACGGCGGAGAAAGCGGAATATGATGGGTGTGTACCACTTAGCAGTGATCGATATACGTGATCCAACATTCCGAAAGGACCCACAAATCGATTATGGTCTCTTTAGTATACATTCATATCCAATAATGTTGTAATTCACTCATAGATGGTTTACTGTTTAAAATCTATCAGTTGAAAACATAGGACGATTTAATACAATCATTTTAGTAATTATTTCAACGATTCTATCATGTCTATCGAGCAGTGTCGAGGAAATTTACAATTAGATATGTTTAAGATCATCATAATATGGCTCGCGTTAGCATCTCCACTTTGAAACACAACAAAAAAAACACTAAATCTGCTAAAGACAAATTATGATTCCATACACCGTTCACATTAGATCTTTTACTTTATATTCTTTACATATTTTTAGAAAACGAAAAGACGTCTTTCAGTGGAATGAAAATTTAAATATCCAAATAAATACAATATTGATAGAGATAAAATCGTCCTTATTTCCAGTCACTTTCATAGCTTCTTCTGAAATAGTGTGCTACAGTCCTGACAAGGACCAGCAGTGAGCTTCCTAAATACGACCATACCATGTCTTCTTCCGCCCCGACACTGCCCCATCCGGTGAGAGTCTCGTTTCAACAAATTCCCGCTAAAACAAATTTTGGGATAAATTTAGAGCCGGGTCGCGCGATATCCCGTCAAGAAAAACTAAAAATAGCGAAATTTATGTTTTTTCATATAATCTGCGGGATATATATGCATTTCTGTTATCATTTGATTACCATCATTTTAGTCAATTTATCAAGAAAAGGTTGTAAATCCTGAGACCATTCAGGACTATCAAAACATTGAATAAATTTAAGTTTTCATTTCACTTTATTATTCAATTTCTCAAATGAAATGTACGGGTCTTGTTCGAGTTTAGTCACGTGACTATTCCTTCAAACACAATTTCCACTTGTCACTTGATTGATTTTATATATAGATATAGATACCGTTGATTTGGGTTCACAAGTTAAAAGAAGAGTATACCCAAAAATAATATTTTTAACAGAACATGCAGAAGCAGAAAAAAATTGGCGAGCAGAACAAAAAAAGTTTGAGGAAAACTAATAACAAAATTATGAATTTTATGAATTTTTAAAAGATTAGAAAAAACAGGTAAATCAGTGCAAATTTCCAGGCATGTTGCCAATTTGATGACGTCACGGGTGCACAACTAACCATACATCCTATGTATATCTATAGCATAGATCATAGTGCAAAATACATAATTTTTACAGAAAGGCACAAAACCTGTATTAATGTAAACATGCAAATATGAGAGCTACGTATCTACCATGAAGATATAATACAGTTTAACTTGTGATGAAATCATATTTGGGGGAACAAATCAATATTTCTTAGTACTGATATCAATATCATAAATAATCAGTTGTGCACCTATGACGTCATCACTTGCCAATTTGTCTAGATATTCAAACATTCATAACTTTCTTATTCGTTGTCAGATTTCAGTCAAACTTTTTTTGTTCTGCTTACCAAATTTTTCTGCATCTGTTGCAAAATTATTATTTTGGGGTAGACTCTCCTTTTAACTAGTCATGCTAGTTGGTTTATCTCCTCTCTTTCTAATTCTTTAAATTGAGGATTCGATAAAGTTTGGAAGTATTTAGGCTTTCTCTCCCTCTGTCTCATTCTCCCTCTCTCTCTCTCTCCCTCCCCCTCTCTCTATTCCCCTCTATCTCTCTCTTCCTCTCTCTCTCTCTCTCTCTCTCTCTCTCTCTCTTTCTCTCTGTATTTTGTCGTTTCAACTGATCACATTCAATAGAACATTAATTTATTAGCAGAATTAGGGAGATTCCCCTCCAGGTTCGGCTAACAAGCTGCATTAGTAAGGACAACTTGAAAGGGTTGTTGAAGCAAATACTATATACCCACGATTTTTGCGCCGATGCACTTGAGGCCCTCTGCATACACTCGCATTTGCTCGGCGATCTGCTCAGTGTTATGACAAATTGACTTATGACTACCAGGAGAATATCCCGCTGAATACAGCCGAAACAAGGGTCAAAAGTCATTATTTTCGGAACTTTTTTTTGGAGGGAGGTATTTCTAGATCAATGTCATTGACGGGATTCTATTGTCAGACAACCCAAGGTCAAGTCATTTAAGCCCCGGTCACATAGGGCACCGGAAGCAACACGATTCAACACGAATCATTGTTCAGAGGCAGTTGACTATGAATTAAAAAAGAGTCGTGTTGAATCGTGTTGCTTCCAGGGTCCTATGTGACCGGGGCATTAGGAGTGTCAATGACATAGACACAGAAGTATTTTGCTATATGATTCACGTTGGCCGAGTGACCCTCTGTTCCTGTGATACCTTTCAATTGACCATATCGAATATGAATTAAACCTATATTCATAGTGAATGTGAAGTAAGAAAAAAATATTTTAGCAAAAAATTGAAAGTCATCAGCCCAAATTTGATGGCCCATCAGGAAATTTTGCAACCAGGGGGCGGGGGAAGGGCTGGCTGGGCTTACAAGAAGAAAAAAAATTGTAAAAAATGGTCACCGACCCTTCAGCAATTTTGGCACCGTATTTAAACTCAAATTTGGGACCCCAAAGCTTAGGAACGACTGAAACATAATAGGCGCTATATATGAACAGATAAATTATTATTATCATTTTAACGGTTTGGTTGGGAATATAATCTTGAACTTCTATTGTAATTAGGAGACGACTTTCTCAATCACTAGACCACAGTGGTTTCCAAATACGTGAAATTATTCTTGTTACCATTCTTATTTGATATTATTCTAATGTCATGCGTGTGCACATAACCGGCAATCCCCCTATTGTGTATGTCCATCGGATTTTAAATTGATTCGATTCATACACTTCAAAGAATATTTATAATAATGGGATAATGAACCAAGGAATGTTTTCGAATAGATAATTATGATAGATAATTGCATGACATGCTAAAATTACTTTCGAACACTTTTGTCGGATATTATTAGCTCATGTTCATATAAACACACAACTGAAATAATATGAACATATTCCAAATATGGAAGGGATTTCCCAAAATAGAAATGTTGGATCCTCTTTTTCAGTAGTCTATCTGCAGTATTTATATAATTCTCAATCGTTTATTTGTATATATATGATATACGATTATCGCTATTAAACGCGCATCTTACAATTTTTGCGATTGAAATGAAGACACGGGGGAGAGAGGGGGCGGTGGGAGACAAGGGAATAATTATTTTCCAATCATTAGGGAATTGGTTCTCTGCATCTCAGCTAGAATAAATGCTTGCTTTGATTGACTTGTTTTTCAAGTTTGACTCCATATTTAGCTCGGGCCGGTATTGGAGGTGAATGGCATGTTTACCTTCGGACTCCTTATTCTTTCTGCGAAAAATCTCCACATGATCAGGTCTAATCAATATTTATCTTAGCATGCTTATTGCTACTGAGACTCCACTCCCAAGAGGCCCCTAATCATGAGAGACAAGTACCCCTCAATCTCTGATCTAGTTCATCTCCGAGTCTACATCACTGGCCTACGTAGTTTATTTCCACATTCAGACAATCAAGGACATCGGTAGTTATCGAGTAGGTTCGAAAATGATTAGTGGACAAACTTGTTATGGACGAGCCGAATATTAAGAGGTATATAAATAGCTGTTACTTAACGGAATAGACCACTTTTGTAACAAGTAAAAAATCATTAAAATCATTCTCCTGATAACATACAAAGCTATTTTGTTGATAAGAATGCAAATCATATACATTTATGTTGCTATTTTTAACAAACATAAAAGCGTACCTGACCTAGCAACAACTCAAGCACTGCGGTATGGGATGATCTACTCATTCGTTTATATGTTTATCATCAGTTAAACAAATTAATCCATTGTCAATTCTGAATATCATTTGACAGTAATTTGTGTGCATTAAATTTGAATACATTACCAATATTGGGTATGACATTATGAATTGGGACCATTTTAAACGAGTTGTTCCCATGGTTTCTAGGCAAACAGGTCACGAAAACGACAAAGACGGTATGATTATTGGGGAAAAACTACTAGTTAAACCGATAGTAGACAGGGCCAGTGGACAGCCCCGCCCACCACCACCACCACCACCACCACCACCACCACCCCCTCCACCATGCACCTTTCCCAGCCAGAATGGTGAAGTCTACCGGCAAAATAAGTATTATAAGCATACGTTCACCCTAATTTGACGAAGAATCTGCACCTTCCTGTTACGTTGTTCGTACACCATTTACTCAGCCTATTAATATATTCTGTTTTATCGAAGGTAATAGGCATTATAGGTATATGTTAAGTAAAGATCTTTATGGAGTGTATAAAACATTTTTTCCCATTAAATCATGGGGGGAAAATTAGTACATGATTTGGGCGACAAAACAATAAAAGCTTATTTTGCATTTTGTGAAAGGTATTTAGAAGAACCCACCACACAAGGAAATATATCTCAAATTGCAATGAATCAAATATCAAGCTTTCAAAATGTCAAAATCATTTTCTCTCTTCTTGTTCCAAATCGAACAAGAAAGTATCAAATGCGACTGTATACAAGCAAACGCACATGTAGTATCAAAGTGTGGTAAAAAAAAATCAACAGACGGTCAAGTGCAAACCAAACCGATCGATCTGTATTGATTACCCTAGGAAAAAATTGACGGTGTGAATATCGTTCACAGATTGCGCACTGCGGGGGCATGGCGGGTTGAAGAAGTCACTTGTGCAGGAGAATGGTTGTAGAAATACAATCTTTGGATGAAGGTCAAAGAAGGTGGACGAAGAGAAAAAACGGCCATCTTTGATAGAAGTAAAGAAATGTATAACAGTATCACTGGTATCGGGTTTCTGGATTACTATATGTAATGTACAATGTGAAAAGATTGTATGGTTACGGTCTTTAATAATCATTGCTTAATTCATGAGGTTCGTACCTGTTAACCGTCCCGATTTATTTTCAAGGACAGTGGTTTTCTTTTTTTTAGTTTATATAAGTGGTGTGGTTAAATATGAAACGGGGGATGATAATAAGAATGAAGCAAAACTGGTTAAAAATGTTCACCTGGTTGTTTGGTCACTGTTATTAAAAATCCAGCGTTTGCCGACGCCTGATTAAGTTATAGTGCTAAAGAAAAACACATTTTCCAAAACATTCTTATAGTAGGATTTTTCATTCAACTGTTCCAATTCTCTCCTGATATGCACTTTTATTTCGCCACTATGCTCACAGTGGTAATGTCACATTAACGAGATAATTGTATTTACGTAAAGTAATCTGGAGCAAGTGGAATTGAATTATTAAGTGCAATTAACGTATTAAAGCAAGAAAATTAATTACATATCCTTACATATATTGAGAAGAAAAGTATATACATGCCATAACATGTTTTATAACCATGCGCTAAATGATTCATTGTATTTCATTTTCAATTCTCATATCTCTTTATTCGGTAAAAAAAAAAAAAAACAAAGATTACAATAGATAGCATATATGAATATATAAATATATACATAAAAATACAAACATGTACAAATATTCAAAGGGGAAAGGCAAGAATGGCACTGCATGGAAATGCTCATCCTTCTCCGTCTTCCTTCCTGTTAAAATGTGTGCGTTTACCTTAATTTTTTAAAAATCCATTTGAGATAATTTTCTCTTTAAAAAATGTTCTGCAGCGTTCAACCCAACAATGCCACCAACTAACCATGTTCACTTTCGGATCCACCGCGAAAATGGCGGAACACACACTAAGATCAAAGATTTAACAAAGTGAATTGCCGAAATGTATAATCACATCCCTTTCACTCCTATTATCATGTATAAGGTCGCGTTAAACAAATGTTTCTATTATATCGAAATCATGAGTCAAACCATGAGGCAATAATAGGTCCTTCAACCTCCCATAGTCCCATCCTTGCCCTTTGATGTGGTGTGTGGGATTAACGAAGTGATCAATAGCGATCGTTATGAGGACACTGGTTGATATGCGGTTCACTTGAGATCTATTATCATGATTGTCCAAGCGAGTTTCTTCTGTGTTTCATTGAAATGCCGCCTTTTGTTAGGATCAGTGAATGTATAATGTTCTGGATGACCATTAAAAGTGCAGTGCGAAAATATATGTTTTTGAATAGCGGATGAATATCTCTTTTGTGTGCGCAAACTCATAGGCCTATCCCATTTTATGTCTTTCTTTTCCTATTTTATATGCATCAAGCCCATTTTTTTTTATCTTGTCTCTGCTTTCTGTTATTTTGATATTTTTGCTCGCTCAGTAATATCGTATATATACACACGCTTTTAAATTGCAAATGAGCATTTAATGCTGCATTGCATAGTATAATTTTATGCTTTTCATACCCCGCGGAACAAATGAATTTTAAAGAAAAAACATGAGTAATGATGTATACAACTATTGCAAATCTGAGTTAAAGGTATCATACTATATAGGAACATTGGTAAGTGTCAGATGTGTTTGTGTGCCCAATAACATTATTAAAAATATCATATTAATATTTAATATAACATCATGGACATGATACGTGAAATAAAGCTAAATGCACTTATTTTGTGGCCCATAATAATATAGATTCCTGGGGAAAATCATTATGTTGAAAATGTTTATGGTCTAACTATAATAACAAGATACACTGCTTCTTCACTTGCATGAATTTTTGTCATCCATGATCTAAAGCATATTGCAAATGATTAATTCGGTTGCCTGGAACTTAGTTAATTTCGCACGTCCATGAGGGCGTTATCTTCTGTAGATCGGAACATACTAATCGCTGCATTTTAAGTTTACCACTCATTCCTCTTCTCATCTTTCCAAGTAAAACCTCTTATATCCACTCTCTTTTTGTTTCTATCACCAACTCGCTCACATAACACACTCTCACTCACAATACACACTATGCACACACACAGACGCACAGACGCACACGGCCCCATTTCTCCCAATTGTTTTTTGTCTGTCTGCAAATTGCTCTCTGTTAATCTCTCTCATTCTCTATCTATCTCCCCCTCTTTTTATTTCTTTATCGTACTCTCTCTCACTCTCTCTTCATCTTCCTCTCTCCCCTCTCTCTCCCCTTCTCTTCCTCTTTCCCTCTTTCCCTCTTTCTCTCTTTCCTCCTCCTCCCTCTTTCTCTCCCTCTCCATCTCCCTCTCCATCTCCCTCTTTTCTCTCTCTCCCCGCCCTCTCTCTCTCTCTCTCTTTCTCCTTCAATCTCTAGTACAGTCATATTTTTAACATCTCCTCATCTCATTTCCTCCTATCTCTCTTCATCTTGTCTTACGTCCAAAATACGTCCCATTCATAAAATTAAGCATCTCGCCTGCCGACGACTCACTGGGACTTTATGAATGGAGATGTCTCGAGAGCACTGCATGCATTGGCTTAAATGGGAACTTAACCCAGACATTAATGCACCTCAGTGGATGAAGACAAATACAATGATCAAACTGTGAAAATCTGAGCAGAAAAATCCAACAATCCATTCAAAAGTTATGGATTTTCAAAGTTTTGATTTAAACCCCTCATGGGCTCTTTAAATTTGCAACGTACAGCAACAAAATGGCTGTCAACATGGATAACTCTCGATTCACTTTGTACATAGAATTTCACATTTTCTTCTTTTTCTAGAAAAGTAGACAATAAATCATCAACAAAATTCATTCCGAAATGCATACAGAATCAAAATGCGAAATTCTGTGTAAAGAGCTTATGAGGGGTTTAAATTAAAACTTTGAAAATTCCTAACTTTTGAATGGATTGTCGGATTTTGCTCAAATTTTCACAGGTTTCATCATTGTATTTTTCTTCATCCACTGAGTGCACATCAATGTCTGGGTGAAGTTCCCCTTAAGTCTGGGAGGATCGGTTTTACCGGACGAGGTCGATTAGCGGAGCACCCGGGCGCACTCGTAATCGAAATTACGATTTCTGATGACCGTGAACATGGAACGCGATTATATATATAGGACGTTAGCGGCTGAATATGAAAAGGCATTTCCAGGAATATTTTCGGAAGGAGGCAATCGCCTTCGATCTGTCTTTATTTTCGTCCAAAAAAATGAGATGCGTTCCTTTGGAAGCGGAAGAAGATGGAAGTAAAGATGTATAAAGCTTGGTGGATGTATAGTCTTAGAGTCGAGTGGTGGCTGACTGAAGATGTGTCCACAAACATTATGATTGCATAATTGTTTATGTCCCACAATGTAAATTAAATTTTTACCAAATTCCTTTATTTTGCCTACAGTTTTACAATTATGCCTTCATGTGTAATCCTTCGTATTTTCTTTTTCATCTGACATATATATTGATATTCGGACTTACCTCTTTTTTCTCACCTTTTTGTTATTATTGTCAAACTTTATTGTGTTGAGAATTTGAGAATAAATGAAATTATTAAATGAGAATTCAAAACAATATAGTAATACAAATACGACGCTTTTACAGATCTTTCAACGACTTTGTGTTTATCAACGTTTGAAGGAAAAAGGATGTTGCGCAAAGTTGTGCTTTAAGAGATAATTTTGAAATATTTCAGTTCAGTAAACAATAAGAATTAAAACGTTGTTAGATATTTATATAATATTGGATGGCAATAAATGGAATACCAGGGAATATTGCACGAGTTAGGGCAATATTGCACGAATCGAAGATGAGTGCAATATTGGCCCTAACGAGTGCAATATTCCCGGTATTTCATGAAATAAAGCCATCCAATATAATTATTATTATCTGGCGATATCGTACTTTAGGTCCCCCCTCGCAGAGGTTGCACGCATTTCTTTACACGCAAGTCTATGGCGGTGGATTGAGGTCCCCACTGCGTACACTGAATAAAGCTATACTGTGGAAAGTGAATGCTGGGGACCTGCTAAACTACGATTAAGCCTAGCTTTTGACTTACCGGTATTATTGTAGAAGTACCAGAAGGCTGATCTCCCATGACACACTGTCTTGTAAATGTAAATCCAACAATAATTTTCCGCGTCTTTTAATCTTATAATCTCCTCAAAATCGTCCTCGGTTAACGAAGCGAATCGAGACCTATTCGCTGCCATTTTGATCACGAACAAAATCAAAACAAATTTCGCGCGATCGATACACGTATAAAGCCTATGGGATTTCGTGAGAGTTCTTCGCGCAGCTGATCACTGATTTGCGCATGCGTGAAATTGAAGCCGTGAAATGTCCAATATGGCCTCATATTGGAGGCAAATAAAACACGGGAGCCTATGGGGAATTTGTTCTGTCTTGTATTATGGTAAAATTTTGGATGACGGGAAATGAAGGGATACAATACGCGAATTAAATGCACCGCTTAAAACGCTCATATTGATAATAATTACAAATATACTTCAATCATCTGTGACTTCAATGTGTCAAAACGCCAGCGCAGTCTTAACCAACCAAAAGTTGACGATTATCTAATTTGTTATCAGTTCAAAAGGGTCCTGAGGGTTGGAGAACTTTATATGCCTGTGGCCATATGAGTATGAGATGTATATGCCCCATCTGAATTCAGAATTTCAAAATCACAATGGTAAATTATCTGGGTATTGAACGGGATCTATTCTTGTATAAATACATGTGATAAAGACGAGCAAGATAATTGATCCGAAATCTGTCTCCAGTGAACGCTTTCACTTTACGTCACGATCAGCTTTTGGGATAAATAAAATTCCATTTTCACCACCATAACGTGGCATATTCTATTTCAGATATGACACAACTGATCTGATCTATTTTTCTTACATCTGTAATCCAAAATTTCGATGATTTCTCACGAGTTTTGGAGTTTAACGTTAAATCGACGTCACGCAGGCAACAAAAGACGGCCAATCTACGTGAGACAAGCGCGCTAAAATCATCGATTACGCGGGCCTTTTCAAATTGGCGCCACAACAACGTTTAACTCTCAAAGCACCCTGCCTGGCTCCAAGGCGCTCTCTCTCCATCTCTCTCGCCCCCTAGTTGTCAGCGTTGTCATGGTTATCTATTCTCGATCATTTCGATCGTAAATTTTGCAATACATGAGGGACGAAACGTTTTCGTATGAACATTCCTACAGGCGATATCTTCCGTTCGGATTGTGGCTCGATTGTGTCGCCAATTATGTTGTTGACCACCGAGAGCATTGAACGTCCAAGAGAGAAAAAAAGGTTACGTATAATTGCGTAAAAATATAAACGGTTCTATAAAGACAAAATAGAGACATGCTACATGTACGAGAATTGTATAATTTTGTTGTATTTGTCAATATTGAGGGATGTGTTATGAAGGTTTCTCGCGCCTTCCTGCATCACGAATTCATTTCAGTTCATCCGCCCTTTCATCATGTTTCATCTCGTCCGAGCATAAAATGTGACGCCATCATGAGACGACGATCAATTTGGAAAGCCCATACGTTTTCCAACCGTATTTTTTTTTTTGGGGGGGGGGGGTTGAATTGAGATCGATGAACAACTAAGGGTTATTTTTCCTTATATCTTCATCTTAAACTTTTCGCACACTCTGCAAAGGTTTCCGTAAAATTACAGAACATTGATTCAATATTGTGTCCCTGCAAATTTACTGAGAATCTAT
>BQKZ01002454.1:41688-52818 GCA_036244855.1 Temnopleurus reevesii
CCCAAGCCCCTCCCCCACGGTGCGCGCATGGTAGAATATCTCAGAGCTTATACTTATACTTTAACCCATTGGCTACTGGAATAGGCAATTCCTACACAAAGACTATAGGGATAACATTCAGTAGTCAATGGATTAAGAAATTTGAACAAAACATACCCAGCACTGGGCAACATGTCCACACCACCTTTGGTCAAAATGTGTCCAATTTATGGTAGAATTGCAACTTTTTATTGACTACTTAATTAATTTTCTTTTTACAACCATTGGTTTAGATAATGTCCTAAATTCTGGTGTGGAAATGCTTAATGCTTATGTTGTAAAGCGCCTAGAAGCATGCCATTAGGCGCTATAAAAATAGTACTATTATTATTATCATTGTTCAACCATGATATTTTAACCAAAAGTTGTCGTACACGGAGAGCATGGAGAGTATGCTTTCTACATCTTGAGGGAGCTGGTCGACATTGAGCGCAAAACAGTAAGAAAGCCAGGGCTCAGATGCCACCGCCCCTTGCTCCCGCTCCTCCACCCCCTCCAACACCTCCAGTGCACTACCTCCGCCATCACCACATTTCCGGATGTGCGCATTCATGTTTTCACAGTATAACATTTACTCCAAGTCCTGAGAATGTCCACATTCGTTGATTTTAAACGTGATTTTGCCCTGAAATAACCAGATAACGTTAAACCTGTTGATTAAACCAGGAAGACGGTTTTCTATGTACATTTTATAATTCATAAAATGGAATCTCTTTGAATTCGGTACCAAAGTTTGCGTCATCATTTATATTATTGAAACGAATGTTGNTTTGAATTCGGTACCAATGTTTGCGTCATCATATTATATTGACACGAATGTTGTATGTTTTAGCAGGGATACTTAAATTTTGCCTCGTTGGTTTTAGCAGAGAGAGGGGTGTGACGCACATCGTGAAAGTGGTACAAAGTGTCGCCCTCAAAAGAAAGCTTAATTAACATCATGCCACTTAAATGGATTTAAATGGATTTACCAGAAATTGATTCTAAAAAGTGGGCAGAAAACCGTCTTTCTTGTGTAAAAAAAAAGAAGGGAAAAACGTTAATACCGCCACCATATTTCCAGACCCACGCATTCATGTTTTCACAGTATAACATTTACTCCAAGTCCTGAGAATTTCCACATTCGTTTATTTTGATAGTGGTTTTGCGCTGAAACAACATTTAACCTGTTTATTAAACCAGGAAGACGGTTTTCTATGTACATTTTATAATTCATAAAGTGGAATCTCTTTGAATTCGGTACCAATGTTTGCGTCATCATTTATATTATTGAAACGAATGTTGTATGTTTTACAAGGAGACGTATTACTCTCCTTGGTTTTCATCAGAGAAGGGGGCGTGACGCACATCGTTAAAGTGGCATAAAGTGGCACCCTCAGAAAGAAGCTTCAAAGGTTTTTTTGTTGTAAAACATACACTGGTTTCAATCTAACCTCATGACGCAAACTTATAAATCGATAAACAGAAATTTATTATCAACATTGGGCAGAAATCCGTCTTTCTGGTGTAAAAGAGAGAAAACGTTAATACCATTTTGTTGCACAACACAACATTCCAAATAAACGAATATGGAAACTCTCGGTACTTTACATTATGCTCGTCAGAAAAAGAAAAGGCGGTTTAGTGTAACTGTCCGAGATGGAGCTAAGTCACGAAGAGCGCCTAACAAAAATGAGCCTGCAGACTAGCTCAAAAGAAACGGGGAGGACAATCACTGCATATGAGATGACATGGTTGGCAAGGTCCGAATGAATTCTAAATTGTTTTTCTATCATTATCATGTAGGGGGAATAGATTGAAATCATGAAAAAAGAGTGAGAAAGAAACGAAATTAAGGATTACTATATTTTACAACTGAGGTCCCCATCCTCTTACCCGGCGCCCGGGTCCCCATATATAGCTACCCATCAATGTCCGCTAATGATTACCTTCAATTTGATATTGACTTGTAAATATCATGAATATTGTAATTTGATTGGTTCTTTGAATACAGAAAAACAAAACAATTAAAAAACAAGGAAATAATTATAATAAGACGATGATGATGATGATGATGGCCTCTTGTATAGCGCCGGTATCCGCCACAGCTGGGTGCTCATGGCGCTTGATTACACACTAAGAAGAAGAAGCAAGTAGCAACTTTGCAGTATAAGGGTGCAATTTTGCTTCCTTTCGACAGGTGCATTCTTGCACCATTATATCTCAACAAAATATCTGTAAAAATGATAATACACCCTCACCCCCCAAAAAAAACAACAATAATAATAATACTTGTGGGGGTTGAATCGATGCCATTTTAGGATCGCTTATTCCAGGCAAGACGATCTACCTACTTGTTAAATCGTTGACATTACATCAAAAGGGTCCAATATCGCACCCTTTTCGAGTTTTCGAGAATGGAACGAGAAAGTGTGATTATAATGAGCTTTTGACCCATTTCGTCTAATTGAAGACCTCAAAATACTTTCATGCAAGATTTTCCTAATTTGTTTCTAATTTGAAATGGGAATATCTTTGAGACAATCAAATACATTTCTTCAAAACACAGTAACGGTATACTCCCTTTCGAACAGTAACAGTAATTCATGACGCATCCCAATTTCCAAGAAACATATTAACAACACTGGTGGTGACATCTCCCTAGGGTGATCAGGGATACCCCTTTATGATGATTCATAGTTATTTTTATTTATACAGTGGACTTTCCCACGCACTAAATACGAACAACATTTTATTTTAATGAGANATCAAAAGGGTATGGTCCAATGTTGCACCCTTTTCGAGTTTTCGAGAATGGAATAGTTAATAAGTGCAGGGAGTGGCTGAAATCCCAACTCCCTGATAAGTGTAATTGGCAAGCCTTTTGACCCATTTCGATTGAAGACCTCAAAATATATTCATGCGAGATTTTTCGTGCTGGTTCCTAATTTGTTTCTAATTTGAAATGGGAACATCTTTGAGACAACATTACCAATCAAGTACATTTCTTCAAAACACAGTAACAGTACACTTTTTTTTTGCAGTAACAGTAAGCCATGACGCATCCCAATTTCCAAGAAACATATTAACAACACTGGTGGTGACATCTCCCTAGGGTGATCAGGGATACCCCTTTATGATGATTCATAGTTATTTTTATTTATACAGTGGACTTTCCCACGCACTAAATACGAACAACATTTTATTTTAATGAGAAAAGAAGACAAAACTCTCACTTTTATGAATCTTTGAAAGCTCTAAATCTGTAGATATTTTCTTTCAACAACGAGCGAACTATGACGTCACAATTCTCGGTAATTTCCCTGATCGATACGTCATCGTAGGGTCCCTGAAAAATCAACCGAACCCTGGCCGTGCGGAAGAAAAGTGGTAAACAGTGCAAATCTCAAAATGGTGGTCCTAAAAGGAGTTCCTCCCATTATATCACCGGAACTACTGGATGTGCTTGCAAGAATGGGACATGGAGATGAAATTGGTGAGCGAAAATACATGAATTTGTCTTGTAAATTAGCTGTGTTGCTCTCTGTTTTGCTTCCGCTCAGCGCTCATCAGCCTCGGCTCAGGGCTCGCGATTTTCCAGCGCACGCCCCACGACCTAAAATACAATGGCAGCGCGATTTGGCTATATGTGGGACTGTAATGAACGAGGGGTATGACATATTCGTGCATGAAACTACAACACAAATCGTACTTCACTTTGGCCAAACTGCAGGTTACCCAGCACATTTATAATAATACATCAATTCTGCAGTTGTCCCTGAATTTCTCACTGTTACATCCTATTATTAGTAATTTCCTACTCCTGTGATTATCAAGTATATTTTTTTTGTGATGACTGATTGATGTCTCACTATCACTCAGTATCAATCAATTCATGAATCATGTTGTAAATCCTTATCTAAAAAAGAATTCAATTATTGTACTTTTTTAAACAGGTATCAGACTTTAGGGGTGATGTTCTAGAGTTGCAATTGATCGCAAGTTGCAGTTGATCGGTACGCACCAATCAAAATTATTGTTTCATGCGTGTCTTGTTAAATGCGCATACCGTGCACGAATGAAAATGCGCGTTACTAATTGCAAAGTTGCTGTTCATTTGCAGTTGATTTTAAGCAACACCCCTTTACAATGGTTTCATAGTTCCATCTGCTTTACCATGCCCATTCAATGATCTGTCATGTAATCTCAGAGAATTGCATTGGAAAGTGTAGTGTAAAGTACAGCCCCGGGCGGTGTTTCACCAAGATAAGAACGACTTTTCGCACGACGGGTACCAATACCAGTTCTTTTGTTGAATAATTGAGAATCTAACGCGAATTAAACTCATTAACATACTACAGTCTTTCTTACAGTTGTGCGTAACTTGAAAAACGATTTGGTGAAACACCGTCCTGGGAGGTGTTTCACCAAGATAAGAAAGACTTTAAGATTGACTGGTATCCCTTCTTGTGAGTAATAATTCACTGTACATATAGTACGCGCATTCAGCGCAAGAATTGATACAAGTCGATCTTTAAGTCGTGCGTAACTTTAAGAACACCACCGAGGTGTTTCACCAAGATAAGAAAGACTTTACGCACGACTTTACGTTCGACTGGCATCTGTTCTTGCGCTGAAGACACGTAATGCTATTTACCATTTATCAAAAGAAATGATACCAGTCGAACTTAAAGTTGTGCGTAAAGTCTTTCTTATCTTGGTGAAACACCTCCCAGTCGCTTAAGAAAAATTTTAAGATCGACTGGTATCCCTTCTTGCGCATAATGGTTCACACTATTACGCGCATTCAGTGCAAGAAATGATACCAGTCGAACTTAAAGTCGTTCTTCAAGTCTTTCTTATCTTGGTGAAACACTTCCCTGGTCACTGGTGAAATGACAGGAGGGGTGATTGGATCCTTGCTCGCTGAGAATGCATGTATTCTTGTATAATAATAGGCCTACAGGCGCTAATGCACTTTGGTATCCAGCCAAACCCCAACCCTAATTCAAACTCTAACCGTAAACCCTAACCCCAACCCTAACTTAGACTGGATACCAAAGTGCATCGGCCACATGCAAGTCAACAGAGATTGATTGCATAGATTGAATTGAGGGTTCTGTGCAAAATGAATGAGGGAAAAGAACGATTTGTAAATTCAAATCTGGTGAGATTGGAGTCACACCATGAATTTACTAACTGATTTCAGCCTAGAATACATGTAGATCTAGTCATGTAAGGTCTTCTGAGCTTGTTTTTTAGGGTATCTCCATGTGTGTGCATCATGTGAATTTTTCAGATATTTGCAACCAAAGTAAAAATAATCTCACTGCTAATCACATAAAAGCAGAGTTTCAAAGTGAATTTTTTAATCTAAGAATTATGTTACCAAGAGCCATGTTATTCAACACTGCCAGGTCCCCCTGGGTACAAGGTTGTACCATAGTATTACATATTCTGACTGCCCTACCCGCACTCACAATCTGAAGAGCTATCAATGTAACCCCACTTTGGCATGTTTGCCTTGCAACTGCCCCTCGATTGGGTAAGCAATGCTGGAGAAAATGTAGATGTCATCAGAGTAGGTATTGTTCAAGCAGACAGTGATACAGCAACAGCTTTTCTCCAGCACTGGGTTGGTCTTCACCGCATGAGCTGAACGCTTGTGCTCAATTCTCATTTCAAGTTTTTGGTTATTAGTTATTCATTTATTTATTAATATTTATTGATCAATATATTAGCAGGATGCCCTCACACCAAGGTGTTAGTATCATGAGGGGTCCTGCATAATAAAATGTACATAAACATACACAATAACAAAATTTGGCTTTTGTAGTTTTAAATTTTAAATTTCAGTTTCATCAGTATGATGGACCAAGTGATACAATTAACTCTCTTTGTTTAAGCCTGAGTAGGTAAGCTTTCAATATCTTGCTGATGATTTAGAAATGGGAAATATTTACACCATATTAGGTATGCACCAGAACCCTGAAAAGACCACTTTTGTAATGTAATCAAATTCAAACCATGCTTCTTTGTTATAAGCGCAATGGAAAACTCCTTTTTTTTCACCTGATACTTGCAACTGATCTAAGTGTATTTAAATAGAGTGAATTCTGAAAAGTATGCTGCAGATTGGGCAAGCTACAATGCTTGTTCAAACTTACAATGTTGATGTATGCAAAATGTATTCTGGATATTGAACACACAGAATTTTTGACAGCTAAATACTATGTCTTGGGGCATATATGAATCGATTTGACATTTTGAAAGTTTGACAAATGCCTTTTGTAATTCTATTGCACAATTTATGAGGAAAATAACACCAAGGCGCAGTTGAAATCAACCTAAACATTTGAAAGAGATTTTATTTCATGTAAAGCTCGAGCTGCACTATCATGAGTTTTCTTCATATTGAGTCAAAAGCCTGAGCCTAGTCTGCACTGTGCAAAGTATTGAACTAATTCTGCATTTAGTTTACATTTTGCCCCCGTCCAAACCCAATATATAGTTGTTCAAATGTATTCTCATTGCATGAGTTTACCTGGATCAGTTGTGAGCTAATTCCAAAACTTGGTATAGTTTAGACTGCATTTGTTACCATCCTACGCCCACTTGTTGACCTCCACTGTACAAGCGCATTTGCAGATAAGCATTAATTTAATGAATAAGAATTGAGTTAAAGGCCATGTGTTTTGAACTAACCCCCTTTTGTTCTTCATCCCACAACACTGATGGTCACTCACCTCTTAGCATTCAGGAGCCAATAACTTTCTTTTGTGTGTGTATTTCCCAAACTTTGAAAAATTTGCAGTAAAAGTAGAAATAAACATGTGAAATATAACCTGAAAAGACATTTTTTGATGCTCTTTGGCTTTTCCTGCCCTACTAAGGGGTGTTGCTCAAAATCAATTGCAAATCAATTGCAACTTTGCAAATTATAACTCGCATTTTCTATGCGCATTTTACAAGACGCGCATGAAACAATGATTTTGATTGGCACATTCCGATTAACTGCAACTTGCAATCAATTGCAAGTTTTGAACACCACCCCCTAAGACTATTTCCCTCATCACTGCTCATGGATTGTGTAAATTGCATTTGAAAAATTAAAAGAATTAAAACGAAAAGACTTACCGACATCCAAGCATTTTTTTTTGCTTAAGAATAAGGGCGTATCATAATTTACATAAGTTTATCCACTCGTAACTGATGGTGAGCATCAAATGAGAATTAGGCCAGTCAAAATATGATTTGACCCAAAACAAATTGCAAAAGTTTCCAAACCAAGTGTATTTGATTGCAAATGGCCCCTCTAAAAACATATCAAAAGTTTACCAAAATCGGAGTTGTGGATCAATGTGTAATTTGCATAAATTCAAAATGGCTGCCATACAGGGGTGAATGCACTTTATATTCCAAGTATATACCCACATATCTTTGAAATGAATAGGGGTATGAAGTTGAAACTTGGTGCTGGTATGTATTACTACACGGAGACCATCCCCTAGAATTTTGACATTCAGAGGTCAAAGTTCAAAGGTCACAGGGGTCAACGACCTCAAAATTCAAATAGATCTATGTTTAGGAGGCTAGTTATAACGCTAAATATCCTATTAAACTCAATAACAATACTTCATGCGACCCAGAATTGATATTCAAATGAAAAATGGGAAGATGATGCGGTTTTGAATTCAAGCAATTGTGTCAAAGTTCAAAGGTCACAGAGGTCAGTGACCTTTTACCCTTGAATTTTGTCTCTACATTACTAAGATCTGCCAGATGAGAATATTGCGCTCTGTCCTGCAACAGATTGAAGAGAGACAGTAGTTTTTTTTTCATAAAGGTCTAATTTCAACAATTCCATAGGTCAATGATCTCAAATGTATTGTGGCATCTTCTACTTTAATAATCATGAACTATAGATGATTGATATATCTGCGTTCAAGACAAATATATTTAATTCCATAACAACATTATGCTTAGTAGGCTATTGTCAATTCTAAAGATCCTATAAAACGTCGGACAATTCTTCATGATATTTAGAATTTATATTAGAATTGAACATGGGCGGATGATATGGCTGTGAATTCAAGTAAATGGGTCAAAGTTTAAAGGTCATGGGGTCAATGACTTCGAAATACAAAGCAGTTTGCAACGCTAAAGATTCAATGGAACTTACCGACAATTCTTCATGATAGTCATATTTGATATAAAAATCAAACATGGGAGGATGATAAGGTTGTGAATTCAAGCAATTTGGGTCAAAGTTCAAAGATCACAGGGTTCAATGACTTCGAAATTTAGACAGATCTAATTCAAGTAGGCTATTCGCAATGTTAGAGATCCTATAAAACTTACCAAAACTTTTTCATTTTATTCGGATTTTTTTATGTTCAAGTGAAACATTGAAGGGTGACATGGATCTTGTGAATTCAAGCAAATGTGTCAGAGTCAAAAGGCCAAAGAGGTCAACTGATCTTTCATTTTTTATTTCCGTCTATAGACTTCATAAGATACCCGCTTCTGTTATAACTATGAAATAAAATGACTGAGATGTTCTCTATCTGCATCCAAGAGGTGTGGAGCTGTTGTATTCAATTCCAAAGAAGCTGCATAAATTGAAAAAGGTTCCAATCAAGATCTTTAGTGAGAATGGGATAAAATTGCGAACATTCAAAAAGTCCAGCGAGGTAACAAAGCTAAAATCAGATAAATTTCATGACTTTGGCAGACATTTGGATTGTAATTTCAGGGAGAAAGATATAAGTGTGTCTATAATTTACATTTGCTGTATTATTTTGCTTTTGATCCTTTTCTTTAAAGAATTGCATATTCAGCTGATATTAGGAAATACAAATTCTTATTATAAACATTACAAAATGGAGTTGCGGAGATATTAAAAGAAGTGTCTTTTAAATAATGGTATTATTCAACAGGAGCAAAAGAATCACATGAGCGGACTTTTTAATAGAAAAATAAGAAAACAAACGAGAACGTTATGAAAATTTAAATATTTAGAAAAAATGGCAACTGTTGACGTCAAATGTACACTATTGACCATTCATCATATTCATACCATACCAATGTTATTAAATGTTACTTTTCCCCAAAAAATATGATTTCCTTACAACTATAATTATATGTGATGGACATGCAGACTCTCTATTTGCATGTTTACACTAAATACAAAATTTGTATCTTTCAGTAGATATGATGGATTTTGGACCATAAACATATAGATGAAATGATCAATAGTAGTGCACCCATGATGTCATCAAATTGTCATGTCTGAAAATGTTAACTGAATGTTCAAATCATTAAACAATTCATAACTTTGTTATTACCTGTCCGATTTTCTTTCATTTTGTTGTTCTGCTCACCAATTTTTTCTACCACTGTTAGAGAATTATTATTTTTGCTAGACCCTTCTTAAAATATAGGTTGTGCTATCTAGGTTTCAGTATTTTTCTTAAACAATATGAGTAAATAGGAAAGCGGTTAATTTGAAGCTATTGATTCCTGTGTTCCTTCATCTATCACAAATTGCTAAAATGGTCAAGAATCAAAGTAAAATTAAACTGTTTCAGCCGATGCAATGCTTATCATTCTAATTTTAGGAGTCACCTGAATTTTATAAGGTCACTGATCCTGTGAATCTAAGATAAAAATGATGATTGTTATTTAGTTTTAGTTACCAGACGGTCACCAAAGTTGCTATCACAAAGCATCAAGCAAGGATTAACCTCTGCAGGGAGCTTCGGCAACTAGAGCATGATTGATATCATACTCTTAGACTTTTCTAAAATATAAAAAGGGTCATTTAAGCCGTATTTGCGATGACATGTAATTGTCCGAATGCATTTAACCCCCTCTTGTTTAATTGAATCATCAATTAGAAATAACAATTGGAAATACCTTTGTTTGTCACGGTTGAGAAATCTGGTTGTTTGTGAAAGCCCAATCCAAATGTAAAAATGCTACAGGATGGCCTCCTTGTAGTTATACATAGTAGTACCAAGTTTCATCCTCATACCATTATCTCTTATAGATTATCCATTGGATATTTTAGCCATTTTATTCCTTAATATTAAAGATATAAAAGAAGCGGAAACCACAATAGATTTGAGGTCATTGATCTCTGAAGTTGTTGAACTTTGACCTCCATGTACAAAAAACTGCCATCTCTCTATAATCCGTTGGAGGACAAAGGGCAATATTCATCTAAATTTTCCCCCTCCTCAGCAGCTCTTAGTAATCTAGAGACATATATCAAGGGTAAAAGGTCATTAACCTCTATGACCTTTGAACTTTGAAACCATTGCTTGAATTCACAATCACATCATCTTCATATGTTTCATTTCAATATCAACTCTGGATATCAGTCCTTTTATCTCATAGTTATAACAGAAGCGGGTATCTTATGAAATCTAGAGAAGGAAATCAAAGTGAAAGATCACTCGACCTCTTTAGCGTTGCAAACTGCCTATACTAGACATAAATCTATTTGTATTTCGAAGTCATTAACCCCGTGACCTTTGAACTTTGACCCATTTGCTTGAATTCACAGCTATATCATCCTCCAATGTTCAATTCTAATATCAATTCTAAATATCATGAATAATTGCCCGAAGTTTTATAGCATCTTTAGCATTGACATTAGCCTACTAAGCATAATGGACGCAGATGAGAGAACATATCAATCATCTGTATTTCATGATTATTAAAGTAGAAGATGCCACAATAAATTTGAAATCATTGACCTATGGAATCGTTGAACTTAGACCTTCATGTAAAAAAGACTGACTGTCTCTCTTCAATCTGTTGCAGGAAAAGCGCAATATTTATCTAATTTTTTTTTTCTTATTTGGCAGATCTTAGTAATCTAGAGACAAAACCCCAAGGTAAAAGGTCATTGACGTCTGTGACCTTTGAACTTTGGCACAATTGCTTGAATCCACAACCGCATCATCCTCCCATTTTTCATTTGAATATCAATTCTGGGTAGCATGATGAATTGTTATTGAGTTTAATAGGCTATTTAGCGTTATAACCAGACTCCTAAACATAGATCTATTTGAATTTTGAGGTCATTGACCCCTGTGACCTTTG
>BQKZ01002454.1:55363-73886 GCA_036244855.1 Temnopleurus reevesii
TTTTTTTTTTTTTTTTCTTGCTCCGGAGTGATCAATTTACCAATTAATTCTTGAAATACTTTGCACTTTTTTTCATTCAATAGTCTTCTGAGTTGAAAAGTTTAATTAAGAGATACACATATTCTATTCATTGCTATGCAGAGAGTTGTGAACTATTATGAAAAAAGCATGAAAAATGTATAAGTATGTCAGTTCCAGCTTTAAGCTGTGTGTCCCAATGAAAGAACAAACTAGGACAATGTAGTGAACCTTGAGGTACAGTATAGATGAAGGATCATTGATTGACATCTGACATTCTTGTTTGACATTTTCCTTGTGCAGAAAAACAACTACGAAATCTATAGATAAGTGCACAAGGAATATTGGTCTTTTGAAAATTCCCAATTGAATTTCATATGCATCATATTTTTGGATACTGAATACTTGAAGGAATGAATTTCACTGCTTAGTTGACAGAAAGAAAATATATTAACAGTGTTTGTCAGTTTGGTTGTGGAGCAGTAACCAAAAATGTCTCAAACTGACCGCACTTAAACCCTTTGCTCTTGACGCAAATGTAATAATGTGCCCTGCTATTTTTTCTCCATTTGTCTTTTTTGTCTTTTTTTTTTTAGAAATATGACCTGGAAAGAATATGACCTAGCACTTTACACAAGTTCAAAATGAGCTGGATAAGAATTGTAAATTGATATAAAGCCCACCAGGTGCGTGCAAACACTCTGCAATGTAATTATGTTGAAAAATGATCCTTCAAACTTGCTGATATTAGTCACATTAAAAACTTCAATACACCTTGAGTAGCTGTCTCGAACACAGCTTGGCTAGATTTCCCCATGGAAGGCACATTACTTTACCCCTTCGCCCACCTGAAGAAACTCTTTTTCTTCGTGTTTTTCTACCCTGGGTGATGTATTAGATGAATAACGATATCACGTGGGTAAAAAGCTCTACAGCATGTGGAGGTAATGTGATGAGGCCTATTTAGAATTGTGATAGATCGATAGAATAAGAAATATCTTATATCACAAGTTTTCCTTTTTAAAGAAGTTTTCAAATTTTTTTTATTTGTGGCCCAATTGTACAGCACAGTAGTGTCATGGAAATGGTCAGCTGAACACGATAAATACACGTAGAATGAAATTTGGACGAAAAGTACTGGAGTTATTTGGGTATCATCACAGCTTACACGTAACAACTCCTATAAAATCACATTAATTTTATCATATGTGGACATGAACACAGATTTTTACACAAAATTCAATGCTATGTCATTGGAGTTTTATCAGCACGTCTACATCTGCAGACCTACAGGGTATAGGCATTCAACAAATTTATTATTACTGGGTACCCATAACACTGGGTCGGGTGCAGTATAACTTGGTGGAATTTACTAAAGTAAGTAAAAGTCTTGCACATGATGTGATCTAGTGACCCTCTTATAAGAAATAAAGAGTCAGAACCATAATATTAAGAAAGACGATAATGTTTTTCAGTTATGGTATGCTTAAAAAGGAGCATAATAGATGTGTCTTTAATAGTGTATATCAGTATTTGCCAAAATGGTCATAAGTTTATGTAGGTCTCGTGCACTTTTTATTCCCAGCTGTGAACCAATTTGTTCGCCATCAAAAAACTGCCAAAAGTGGGGTCCTTTTGAGTTCAGAGTTTGTAGCAGACTCATTTGCAAGCTTTCACAAAAACGTGAATGTCCTCACTAAGTTGCTGCAAGACAAATATATTCGTCTGTCTTCCGTCTTTAAAGGCAGCTCGATTTGTTGATAAACTTTGCTTTTAGAATTGTTGGTAGAAGTGTTTTTTCTTGGAATCAGGAATTCACAGTCAATTTGCAATCTTCTATTTTACCTTACACCAGCAGGAACTGCCAGAAACGTAAATTCATCTTGTATGTGCAATTTAAATGGATAACATGGAAATTTATTCTTAAATTACATGTATGCAGAACGAATGACATCTTACTCTATTTCCAAACTTTTTGTAATTGGTTACTTGCTATTAAGCCTACATTTTCTCCCACATGTAATTCATAAATGTTCCTAAAATTATGTGATTTGTTTCTTTCTCTGCTGACTTACACATGAAAATTTGAGTCTTTTAAGAATCTCATGTTCGGATCGAACGATCATCAAATCATCCTCAGATTTCAAAGGACACGTCACCCAAGGTACTAATTCAAAGGTATGTCGGAGTGATGAGATGACGAGATATTATATTTGGATGCTTTATTCCATCCTGTGTATTATAACACTTTCCTAGTCTTTGCTAGAGACCCATTGGCCCATATTCCGATAGCGAGGTTTAATTTATCCCGGGACCAAGTCATTGTTATTTAGACATGGGCTATTGAAAAATTAAACCAAGAGTCTAAATAACAATGACTTAGATCTGGGCTAAGTTAAACCTCGAAATACGAACCATTAAGTCCAACTTCATCAAAAGTTTTTCAAACTTTTGCAAAACAACCACATAGGAAATCCCTAGTTCTGTAGCAAAGATATAGATGAAAATTAAAGGCGGGGTGACTTGACGTTCAGAGGGCGTGGCCTGGCCGGGGCCATTTTTATAACGAAGATTGGCGAACAGAAAAATCACGGTATTTTAAACCTAGAATAGCAAGCGAGCAAGTTATATTTCGCTAGCTCGTAGCTCGGCAATCGCATACCTACATTTTTAGAAAAATTGAAGCTGGAGAGGGAAGGAATCAAAGTTACACGCGACAACAACACTGATCGGATATCCGTACAAAGTGTTCCGAGTGTCTGAGCTTGGCAAGGTGCGTAAGCAAGCAAATTTTTGAATAACGTTGTTGCTAATATGCAACACGCCGTCCGTTTGCGCTTGCAACCGGAAGTCATGTCGATCATGATGGACTGACTTTAAGAAGGTGATGTGAGCACAGATGAACTGATGTACAAGGATGATTGGCGAAAGTTGGCCTATATAGGAGGGAGTGTGGAACATTTTGAAATGTGGAGGGGTTGCATTGTATCAGCCAATTATGTTAGTGTACAGATATTTTCGCGATTTCGGACCAGTTTGACACATTGGCGTGTTGTTATTTTCATTTTTTTGACGATGTTTTTACATAAATGAGGGTGCTTTATATAGAGTGGAAATTTTCGCGAGGCTAAAACCGCGAAATTAGCGAAAATAAAACCACCCCCAAAATTTTGCCTTATACAATGATTTATTAGGGGGCTTATATATTAATGGTCTTAATCGTTGAGACTACATGACCCGAGCCTGACTGAAAGGTTATGTCGGTTGCAGACTGCCACGCCACAGGTAGTGAGAGTGGTGGGTGAGACTCCATGGAGACAATTCAAACAATATGGCCGTCTATTAAGCCCATCTTAAAGGGGAACATCACCCAGACATTGATATGTGCTCAGTGGATGGAGAAAAATCCAATAATCACACCGTGAAAAGTTGAGCAAAATCCGAAATGCTATTCAGAAGTTATGAACTTTCAAAGTTTTGATTTACACCCCTCAGGGACTGCTGGGGTTGGCAATCTACAGGCACAAAATGGCTGCCAACATGGAGAACTCCCCATTCACTTTGTACATAGAATTTCAGGTAGACATAATTTCACTCTTGTATTCAAGTATAATATGGACATGATTCGAGAGTTCTCCATGTTTGCAGCTATTTTGTGTCTGTAGGTTGCCAATTTAAGGAGTCCATGAATGGTGTAAATATAAAAATTTGAACATTCATAACTTTTTAATAGATTGTTGGATTTTGTTCGAATTTTCAGAGTTTGATCATTGTATTTTTCTCAATCTACTTAGAGCACATCAATCTCTGGGTGAAGTTCCCCTTAAAGCAGGCAAGCCATTGCCCGGGCCAGCCAAGGAGCCAACAAGCCAGGTGGGTGGACAGCTAAGTAATGGGCCACAGATTAGGCTAAGTAATTGAAGCTGACCCACAATCTAATCATGGAATTGTCTCAATTCAAGAGAGCGCTCGTTTCTCTTTGCAATGCAGATATTTGGAGATGAACTAGAGTTCATTGCGGAAAAACGCCTTTCAAGAAAAGTGAACTATTTTGTGCTATAATCACAGGTTTATAGGTGGAGATTGTGGCAAGAAAAATTGAGAGATTGCAGATTTTTTTTTCATTTGCATTGTACATGTAATTCAGTCTGAAGGAGGTGGACATAAAAATACAGAATTCAATTATTTGACAGCGCAGGGGGCTCCCCCTCCCACTTTTTTTCAAGAAATTATTACAAGCCTATGGCAGTTTGTAAAAACGATAATAAATATGTAAATTCGCTTTGCTTTGCTTGTCAGTATTAAATGCTGAATGTCCAATCACCTTAATTTCTTCTGTTTATAGCTTGATAGGAAAAAAATGGGGGCAAGGAGAGTAAATATAAACCCCTCAAAAAAGTTTAGAACTTGAGTTTATGAATTCAATTTTTTTTCAATTCGAGTTTTACATTAGTCTAATTTTCTTGTCTGAAAAAAGGTATTCTAGTCCACCATAAACCTGGGATTACTCTGTTTTCTTCTCAAATTGGAATTCCTTATGAAAGCAAAAGATCATCTGTAACCTTTGAAGCATTACTTTATCTCGGAGCAAGTTGCGATTGTCCATTCACCTCATCAAAATGACACAGGCATTTGATTGTTAATTTCTCCAATGAATAAATAAGTGAAGTCCGAATCATTCTTGATGAGGAGTAGGCGTGTAACTGGCATGTTGTTACCAGGAGCTTGATTTCGTGTCACGACTGAGATGGAGCGTCGAGAAATGTTGCAACTATCCTGGAGCTGCACCATGGTAGCCTTTTATAGAGAAGAATATTGAAGAAATTTTTACCATGAACTGCTTTAGGTTTACTTGCTTTTTGCAAGAAGTTGATTTTTGGATTTGCTATGGAGATATATTGAGCACTTGGTTGTAGACGTACCACATTAACAATTTTAGAGCAGCTTTGACACGTGTTCTGAATTCAATCTATCACAATTCTTGTGTATTTCTTTAAACATTGACATATATAAGGATTTTAAAATGACTAAATTATTTACTCATCAACGTAGAACATAACATGAGACAAAATATAGTGCTATGTGTTTCATAATTCCTACTGCTTGCAAAATGAGACCAATTTTACCAATTTAATTCCACAAGATACCCAATTTTCATTCATAAGGTCGTGGTATTTACAAGCAAATTGATAGGATGAATTTATCAAAGAATGACTACTCCAAAACAAATCCGGATGATCATTTTAGAATTCTGCTTAGCACATTTCCTGATCACACAATGTTTTCTGCCCACGTTTGAGTATTACCTATGTTTTTTTTAGGGTTTTGGAAAGGAATATCTTTTAAAAATTGTTGAATTATTCACCAAAGAAGAGATTGTTAGTTCTCTAGAGTATGATATGAAACATATTTTGCTCTTTTGAAGTTGCCTAGCAGATGTATTTTTCTTGAATATTATTTTTATTATGGGAAGTATCATATGCCCTGAAAACATTCTTACTCAAGGTACTATATAAATGTCAAAAAGGGCTTTTTTTCTACCTCTTATCATAATTATGAGGGTGTTCTGTGTTTAAAATCATATCCCATGCAGAGGAAGTTGATAAATGCCTATTTTAACAGCATGAATCAGAAGAGGTAACTCTCCTCAACAAGGACTATTAAAGATAATGGCCTCACTGACTATTTTTGTTTCAATTCTTGCAATTTTGTTTTGGTTTTTATGATTTCTTCAAGAAGTTGATTTTTTTTCTACTGTGATCATGGTGATCACACATCCCCAGGTGAATCATGATAGATTGTTCACACACGAAAGAACTTCTCCTGTGACACGGGAGACTTTGCAGCTTAGGTCAACGTAAAAAACAACTCAAAGTACTGCTAGCGGAGGAATTAACGATTCAGGCCACTCTCCAGTAAAAAAAAAAATCTGCCCCATTTTACTGTGAGATTACCATCTCATATGTGAGATTCTGGCAAGCATTTACACACAAACTGTGGCGGGGATCCCCCACCCACCGGGGGATGTGTGAACACGCTGTTTATTGCCTTTTGTCTTTGGGTTTCAAAACTCGATGGAAGCTTTGATATTTGGAAGTGTGCTTATCGGTTGATTACAATTTTCACCCACACACTGCATATGATAAAAAATTATGATATCATAATATTGAAAGATATGATATTTGGCCCTGTAGAGAAAAGATGATTGGGGACTTTTTGTGATTACAGAGATTTCATGCTGTTTGTTGGAGTGTTTGTTAATATTTTACCATATTCCATTTTAATTACTTGAAGTAAATTTTTCAACATATCCCAAATCTACATATCAAAATATTCAAATTGCTTACTTCTATTGAACTTTTTAAATTTGAGCTTGCAAAATTTTTAGTGTGAAACTGATGTGCATCCCACCCTACAAAAGACTCCAAAGTTAGATTTTGTTGAAGTCAGGGCGTCATGATCGACATGACTTCCGGTTGCGAGCGCGCACGGACGGCGTGTTATGCATTGGCAACAATGATTTGATATTTGAAAATGCCCGTGCTTACGCACCTTGCCAAGCTCAGAAACTCAGAACACGACTTTCCGATCCATGTTGCCGTCGCATCTAACTTTGATTCCTCCCCTCTTCAACTTAGATTTTTCTAAAAATGTGCGAAACGCATTCGTATACGATTGCTAAGCTGCGAGCTAGCGAAATATAACTCGCTCGTTCACTGTTCCAAGTTAGAAATGCTGTGATTTTTCTGTTCGCCAATCTTCGTAATCAAAATGGCCGCGGCCAGTTTACCATTAGTTTCCGCCATCTGAATGTCATGTCGCCCTGCCTTTAATTGGTCAGCATTCACAATCCATTGAATGCCCAAGACAGAGTGGCCAACCGTACCGAAAGATGTATGAGGTCAATGTAAAGAAGGGAAAAATTCTACTGCTTAATCAAACATGACCGTAAACATAACAACAGTCACCATATCCTCAGTTATTCACGAGTGATGAAAGCTTTTAAATCATATCAGATAGGTAGAGACTATATCATTTGAACAGAGAGCAGACACTTTTTGCCCCTCCTTTCTGCCCCTTTCTGCCCCTTCTTTCCGCCCCTTCCTTTCCGCCCCTCCTTTCCGCCCCTCCTTTCCACCCCTCCTTTCCACCCCTCCATTCCGTCACTCCTTCCCGCCCCTCCTTTCCGCCCCTCCTTTCCGCCCCTCCTTTCCGCCCCTTCTTTCCACCTCTCATTTTTGCCCCTCCTTTCCGCCCCTTCTTTCCACCCCTTCTTTCCGCCCCTTCTTTCCGCCCCTCCTTTTCGCCCCTCCTTTTTGCCCCTCCTTTCCGCCCCTCCTTTTTGCCCCTTCTTTCCACCCCTCCTTTTCGCCCCTCCTTTACGCCCCTTCTTTCCACCCCTCCTTTTCGCCCCTCCTTTACGCCCCTTCTTTCTGCCCCTCCTTTCCGCCCCTCCTTTCCGCCCTTCCTTTCCACCCCTCCTTTCCGCCCCTCCTTTCCGCCCCTCCTTTCTGCTCCTCCTTTCCGCCCCTTCTTTCCACCTCTCATTTTTGCCCCTCCTTTCCGCCCCTCCTTTGTGCCCCTCCTTCCCGCCCCTTCTTTCCGCCCCTCCTTTCCGCCCCTTCTTTCCGCCCCTTCTTTCCGCCCCTTCTTTCCGCCTCTCCTTTCCGCCCCTCCTCTTTGCCCCTCCTTCCCTCCCCTTCTTTCCGCCCCTCCTTTTCGCCCCTCCTTTCCACCCCTTCTTTCCGCCCCTCCTTTACACCCCTCCTTTCCACCCCTCCTTTCCACTCCTCCTTTTTTCTATGCCCCTTTTCCATTTTTATACAGGGGGGCGGGTGGATATGACTATTCTGTGCTTGAAGATACTTGCAACTTGGTTGATTGATCTGATGTCACCTGCCCCAGCTTCAGGGGTATCATTGTTTTGGAACATGATTCCACCAGGTCATCATTTTGCATAGAATTCACAGAAAAGGGTACATCTCGGGAGTCAATGGACATCGATCTGAGCTGTGGTAGTGTTTGAGACAAAAATGCCAAATTTAGGAGATAGTGTCATTGCTGGCTAATTTGATACAATCTTTTCTCTTGCAATACTATATCTCATTTAACAACCTCTTCAAGCTTATGCTCCCCCCCAAAAAAAAAAACTGTTTGGATTCCCTCCACCGACCCGACCCTCCAAATTGGCCTGACCTTTCTTATTTTCCTCATGGATTGTGTAAATTACGTTCGATAGATTGAGAAAAATTTGTTACGGAAAAAAAACCCACTTTTTTTCGAGAATGGCATTGGAGGGCATCTAAACAATTTTTTGCCTTATGATATTCACACCATCTCTCAATACAGTATTGCTATGCCAAATTCAGTAAAACTCACCATTTGGATACGTTGTTGTAGAGCTAAGCGATATTTTATTATCTTTTTAATTTAGTTGTATATATGGCAGAGTTAATAATTCAATTTAATTTCGCTCAATTTTTCTCGTGTCTAATTTCTCTCAATTGTCAATCAATTTTTTCATGTTCATTTTATATTGATTCTGCCAAATTTGAGTCGTCGCTTGAGGTGGACGATGGTACGTAAATTACCATTTTTTCTACTAATATACATGTAAGAGTCCCATGATTTTTTTTAAATGCCTTTAATAGAAAATCGTAGCCTTTGAGATGAACTGTTTCATTTCTGAAAGGCCTTGAAGAAGCAATTACCCTGTGATGATATCACAGTGCGAAGCCCACCTGATCGACCAATAGGAAAGCAGGAAACTGGAAATGTACACATGAGATGAAGCGCATATTTGTAAATATTGGCACAGCNCTCCTCCTTTTTTCTATGCCCCATGTCCATTTTTATACAGGAGGTGGATGGATATGACACTTCTGTGCTTGAAGATATACTGTATGCAAGTTGGTTGATTGATCTGATGTTCCATGCCCCAGCTTCAGGGGTATCATTCTTTTGGAACATGATTCCACCAGGTCATCATTTTGCATAGAATTCACAAAAAAGGTACATCTTGGGAGTTGATGGACATCGATCTGTGGTAGTGTTTGAGACAAAAAATTCCAAATTTAGGAGATAGTGTCATTGCTGGCTGATTTAATGCAATCTTTACTCTTGTAATACTACAAACAAAAGTAGACCTCACTGCATCTCATTAGCAAGGTATCACCAACCTCTTCAAGCTTATGCTCCCCCTCAAAAAAAAAACTGTTTGGATTCCCTCCACCGACCCGACCCTCCAAATTGGCCTGACCTTTCTTATTTTCCTCATGGAGTGTTAAAATTACGTTTGATAGATTGAGAAAAATTTGTTACGGAAAAAAAACACCTTTTTTTCGAGAATGGCATTGGAGGGCATCTAAACAATATTTGGGCCATATAATATTCACACCATCTCACAATACAGTACTTATTGTTATGCCTAATTCAGTTAAATTCACCATTTGGAGACATTGTTGTAGAGCTAAATGATATTTTATTATTTTATTTGGTATATGGCAGAGTTAATCATTTGTGCGTGCAATATCTCTCAATTGTCAATCACTATTTTCATGTTCATTTGATATTGATTCTGCCAGATTTCAGTCGTCGCTTGAGGTGAACGATGGTAAATTACCATTTTTCCTACCAATATAGGAGTCCCATGATTTTTTTTTAAATGCCTTTGATTGAAAATCGTAGCCTCTGAGATAAACTGTTTCATTTCTGAAAGGCCTTGGAGGAGCAATTACCCTGTGATGATATCACAGTGCCAAGCCCACCTGATCAACCAATAGGAAAGCAGGAAACTGGAAATGTACACATGAGATGAAGCGCATATTTGTAAATATTGGCACAGAGCCAGCAATTATACAAGCGGGATTCATTTAGCAACCACTTTTACAGAAGGATGATGAAATATCTCATTAGATTTTATTCATCAAACAGTGTCTGGATTTGTGCAGCCGTTTTTTTTCTCACAAAAGAGCACTGCAAAATCCACAAAGAATGAATGAACAGCACATTGTAGAAGAATGATTGAAATGTTATTCATTTTTGTAAACATTTTGTGAACATTTTGTTTGTGTTCTCCAAAAATCTTGTTCCTAGGAATATGTAAGATTAGCTACTCTTATTTGAAAAAAGGGTACATGTGATTGCGATTAAAAACCTGTTTTGTTAAAGTAATATTTCCCCAAAGGTGGGGAAGACAATAAGGTACAGAGTGGAGCATCATCACTTCTCAATATTCGGTATTAAGTGCATTATACATGCAATTTGTTCAAATTTGCTCAAAATTTCCCCCAAATAGACTTTAATCAATGTTATTCATTCCAGAAAGCTGCTTTTTTTTCACAATTATAATGTGTTTAGACATCTCTTGGGGATTGCAATAGTCTTGATTTTGAAGATATCATTCGGCAATACGGTCAGGGAGGTGTTTCACCAAGTCGTTCTTAAAGTTACGCACAATTTTACGTTTGACTGGTATCAATTCTTGCACTGAATGTGCGCACTATTATGAATTATTACGCACAAGAAGGGGTACCAGTCGAACGTAAAGTCATGCGTTAAGTCTTTCTTATCTTGGTGAAACATCGCCCAGGTTGGAGAAATTCATGCATTCACTTACTGCTTTACATGCATAAAAATAAAGGTTATACATACAAAATTGAGAAATTATTTCTTGCATGTATTCTGAAACATTTTAGTCTGAATGTCACAACCAAAGGAGTCAGTACTGCATTTCTGCTCATATGTGTACTTAAAGCAATTTGAATTCCTATTGATTTTGTGTGTGAGGAATAATAGTAATTTATGCAATTTATATAGCGCACATATCCACTCTGCTGAGTGCTCAAAGCGCTTTACATTATTATTACCCTGGCTTTAGCCCGGCAGCCATTCANTTCCAGAAAGCTGCTTTTTTTTCACAATTATAATGTGTTTAGACATCTCTTGGGGATTGCAATAGTCTTGATTTTGAAGATATCATTCGGCAATATGGTCAGGTTGGAGAAATTGATGCAAAAACAAGCATTCACTTTAATACTGCTTCACATGCATAAAAATAAAGGTTATACATACAAAATTGAGAAATTAATTCTTGCATTTATTCTGAAACGTTTTAGTTTGAATGTCAACCAAAGGAGTCACTGTCAGTACTGCATTTCTGCTCGTATGTGTACTTAAAGCAATTTGAGTTGCCATTGATTTTGTGTGTGAGGAAGCGTGTTTGTGAAGCAAGACAACACATTGCATGATTTTGTCTAGGGATAAATTTAGTGTTAGCCATTTGTGGTTTACTTTCCTTCAAACTTTGAGCATTCTTCAATTAGTTATTGGAAAGTTGTAATCTTTAATTATTTAAATTCAGCTCACAAAGAAATTGAATATTTGAACCACTATATCTTCCAAAGCTGATCTACATGTATACCAATACTACATGTATACTATGAGATTTGAAACAAAAAAAGTAAAGATATTCACGTTTTTAAAATCCCCCTCCCCAACCAGGGGCTTTGGATATGAAAAAGGTCCCTTCGACATTGGAGGGAGGGATTTGTTTGAGCATCTTGTTAAAAATATCACTTTCATCCGTCATGAAGATTAGCGAATTTTAGGAGAAACGTAGAAAGTGTATGACCAAGACATCTTAGAGGGAATGAAAACTCCAACGATCAATACAATTTCCAATTTTAGAAACGGAGCTCTCCATTTGCTCACTCCCTCATGATTCGAATATTGCCCGCGATAGATAATAGCCGACAATCCAAATGGACAACAATTTTGAGATGTTTTCTGCAAATGCGTACCATTCAGCCAAGCAGACGGCCAAGGACTCCCATCGATTGGATGCAGCAGTGTTAAATCCAATGCCAGATACAAACATATCGCAGAGTCAAGGGCTTGAGACACCCGCCCACACCGTAATTCGTGGGCAAGGTGCAAGTCGGCGGTGTCCGTGGTATTTACGGGTATTGATCTGGGCACGAGAAATCTCCTTTCTCTTTTTCTTCCAGTTGTTTTGCTGGTGATGATTTTTTCTTTGGGGTAAGATCAAGTTCATTTTAGTTTTATATGGTTGGCAGGGTTGTTGTGTATTTTGAGGGTTTGAGCTAGACCTGTTCCCCGTCAGAAAGAAACAGGGCAGTCATTACATGTAAGATCAGAAAAGCTTGCAATAGTACTTCAAATTGTGTCAGGGTTCATTTAGTGTCGCAAAGTAGAGCTTTTGGGAGGAAAAATATTTGGAGCAAGTTTGACATCCTACTTTTCGTATCAGCTTACCGACTTTCAGATGACATTTGCATGAAATTGCCACAATAGCAAGTTCATGGTCATTCCATTGAAATGTGTTTTAATTCAATACGACTCGTAGAATTCATTGAATGTTGTTATTTTTTCATGCTTCGGTTTCCCACTTTATAAATCTTCAAAAGTATCTATGTGTATAAATGTTTATTGTCTTTTTGGAAATTTAAATGTTGCTGAATCGAAATTCTAAGTTCTGATGTGCAGAAATGTAATTTTGATTGGAATTGGTTGAATGTACAGTGTATTCATCATGCTTTTTCTTATATAGAGAAATATATAATTTATTCCTTGTAAATGCATATTTTTCACATATACCTAGTTTCATTCATCAGAAACCCAGTCTTTAGTATTTCAATAATAATTCCTTCAGAGACAAATTATGCAAACTGTAACTCTGCCAATAGTATAAAAAAAAACCAGGAATATTGTACAATGTTTGATGCACAGTACATGAGTTGCATAGATTGGAACATTGTCACAAAAATGCTATTTGAACTTTTTTACCTGAAACCTGTTTAAACGAATGTGATCTATCCGTACTTCATTATAAATGAATGAAAGATCAAAGGCTATGCCTCAATTGTCAATATGTGCATTTATTTGATGAAATTTACCAATAATTAGGTTATGATGAGGAAGTAATATATATCTACAAATTATTATCACCTTCAACTACTGTTACACATTAATGGACATCATTGAAGCATATTTATGACATCATAATTTCATTCAGAATGATAAGCCAAATTACTACAACTCATATTTATTAGTCTGCAGATGCAGACCCTATCCATGCAGTTTCTTGTTCAACCACCAGTAGGAGTAACTATGTCTGGTAAGAAGTTCACCACATGTACTTGCATGCTTTCCAAGTAGAACTAGTAAACCTTCCCTATCTAGGCTTCACTTCAGACACAGTTCCTGTATTTTAGTTTGCAGTATAAAATAATATTTACCGAAATGGGTTGGGGTTTTTTAGACTATGCTATGGAGGCTGCTAGTCCATGTATGAAGCAACATGGCCGACTGATATGGCGTTGACGTCATCGGTCATAGATGAGTTTAATGAGCTTTTTCTAGTATGCGCCCCTATCACTATCATTTTCCTCTTCTTCTTGGAGTTCAATGTTGAATTTACCGCTTTCTTTTGCCTCAATTAGGGGAGTAATCTAGTTTAGGAGTCTATGTGGAGGTGCAAACAGAGAGGTATGAGAGACTCTATTCCCTGTGTGTTCAGAGCTATTGGGTGCTATTATAACACATACATTTTGTAGTCCTCATTTAGATTATTCAGGGAGAAGAAAAAGTGCTCCCACAGAGACTTGCACAGATATAATCTGCTCTCATTGCACAGCCCCTAGGCAAACAAAAAAATGGTTGGTTGTCCTCATATGCCTTTTTTTTTTAAATGCTGATGGTAAAAGTTTATTTTTCATAATTTCTTTTAATGTTCGGAATGCATTTCATTTGGAAAACAAGACTCAAAAGGAAGTAAAAATTCAAGGAACATTTGAAAATGACCCTTCAGGTTGTATTTTACATATTTTTATAATGATTTTTAAAACTAGACAAAAATCTTATTACAGGGAAAACTCAGTATAACAAGGTGCTTAGGACCGTCAAAAATACCTTGTTATAGCAGTAATCTCGTTATAGCAGGGTTAAAAAACAATATGCTATAAAGAGCTGGGACCAGAACTCTTTGTACCGCGCTTCCACTGTACTCATGTAAAGTTTTGTCCCAATGGTTTATGGTATAGCAAGTGTAATTTCAACCAGTACAAAAGGGATGAATAAAAGATATGTTGCTATTGTCATACCTACCAATATGACATGTTCATATTGATTTGAGAAGTTGGATCATTATTTTCTTTTCATCTGCAAGTAATTAACATCAAATCGCATTTCATTCAAGCGGTGATTAGGGTTTGAATAGTGAGCGATTTGCATCGGAAATAGAGAAACAAATCTCTATCATCGGAAGAAATAAATATCCGTAATGGACTAAAATTTATCTCAAGTGGCCTGGCCTTGACTGTGTAACACCAAGGTAACACTGTGCACTCTCCGAAACCTTTCAGACACCAAAATAGTCATCATGATCATAATTGCGCAACGACGCAGGTATCAGTAGGAGCAACAGGCTATGCACCAAATTTGCTCATTACAATTACAGCAATCTTTTTTTCGCTGCCACGAATCGGTAGCGTCCATTAGCGACTCGGTTGATTGACAGCACGAGCTGATTTACTCCTAAATTGAGAACAACGTCATCCGCAGGTCTTCCTAGTTACATTTTCTCTCTGATGGCCTTTCATCCTCCATTTCTAGACAAACTTGTTGGCTCATAAACAAAGAAAGGTTAGCATTAATTTACAGAATTTTATTCAATTATTTTTCCTATTTGGGTAATGTAAACAGTGGTAAATCTAAAACGTGGTACTCACTAAACTAACTAAAATGTGGTACACATGTACATATTCTCCTACCTTTAGGCTCATCAATGTTTCAGTGGGCCATTACAGACACTTGAAATAACAAGAATTCAAGATGTTTTTTGTGAACAAGATGTTTTTCACACCACAGAATATTACGTATGTAAGGCCAAGCAAAAAAATTGTTTGGTGGACCAAGAATGTCATTTTTTAAATAGTGTCAGTCTGATGGACATCGCTTGTATTTTTATTATTATGATTGTGTAAAATTTGACTACATTTTGCATGAAAAAGCTTTTGTTTTTATTATAATTTTGTAGAATTTCAACCAGATTTTGCATGAAAAACAATGGCTGCTGGGCTAAAGCCAGGGTAATAATAATGTAAAGTGCTGTGAGCACTCAGCAGAGTGGATACGTGCGCTATATAAATTGCATCTATTATTATTATTATTATTATTATTACCAAAATCTTCGCCCACTTACTCGCCAGGTTCTTGAAAGTCCCCCCAAAATCAAACGATACACGTATTCACCATGGGAAGTTACACATGTAATGATACATGGGACAGGACATGCCAATAACATTAAAAAATGACTCTTTTAATATCATATTTCATATGTATTGTGTGCATGTAAATTAATCACTATTTTTTCTATGTGAATGAAAAGATTTGTTAAACATTCAAGTCGGCCGATTTGAGAGAGTCTGTCAGTAGAGGGAAACTAAGGAACGTATTTAGGCACTAAACATATGATTTTGAAAGTAGTAGTTTGTAGTTGATATATTATCATGTGAAGTTGATATATAATCATTGTCATTTTGACTAATCACAACCTTAGCCATATAAAAATCCATTTGGGCTATTTGCCCCCGATCTTTTTTAGGTAAGGCCTAAAAGAAATATTTGCTTACTCTTCACGGACCAAAACAAAAGAAATTCATTAGTATAAGTATGAAATATTTATGTCATTAGATACTTAGTTAAAATAGTTAATTGCAATTTCTTGGTCCAGAAGTAATTATTTTCCAATAGATACCCACATCCATCTGTTTCTTAAGATTGTATGACTTTGAGGGGATATGTCCTGGCGATATGTAGAGGCTTACATGGTTTTGGTCTAATTTTTAGAGTCAAATCTGAAAAGTGAAATTACTCTTAATATCCATTATTTTTTTAAAATGCCATTCTTCAACAAACCCTAGTTTTTCCTTGGCCTCTTAGTATTTCCATTCTTTGTAAAGGAATGAACCAATTTTCAAGTTATTTTGCTCATTTGTTAAAATATATGGCCAATTCGACACCCCCATCTTGAAATTATAGTCATATGATTTTTGTTGCAGGTGCATTTTTTTCTCAACTTGTTGGAAGCTCATACAAATTTAGCCACTGTCAGTGGATGTTAGTTACACCGAATCTGTCTTGTTCAGCAGTTGTGTTGAGCCCTTAATCTGCTCTTATATCTTCATTAAGCTTCGAAGGACTTAATGTGCTCCTCATTAAGCCCCATCATATACTTAAAAGCGTGAATGGAGGTGGGTTAATCAAATGACTCATATAGCTGTGAAAGCCCCCCTCTTAATGAACACACAATCCCTACTTGAATTAAGCAGATCCAGTGTATAATGCCCCATTACAAGGTCTGTTAAGTGCATTTTTTATTTACATCAAGTGGACATCTTTTTATCAATCAATTAAGTTGTCTGATGGTATATTTTGATTGATAGTATATGTAGTGATCTCCAGAAATATCAACGCCCTTTTCAGCATACAAAAACTATCATTGTAGTGATTTTTATGAGAAAAAGTTTAGTATTATTTTTTTGTAATTTTACAACACTCCAGTCATTATTCGCTGTATGTGTCATAAGATGTATTATTTGATTGCTTCCAAATCTTATATACTCTCCCATACCTCCAAAAGAACAGTCTGATGGCCAAGTACTTTTTGGAGATTAGGTACATTGTATAAAGCAGTTATAAATTAAATAAAATAAATAGATAAAGAGTTGATTACAACTTCAAAAATCAAAATGCTGATTTTAGAGTCACTGATGAAATACCATCTTCTAGGCACATTCTAAGTGTTCTAATTTATATTCAGAGACAGTGCGGAAAATCACTTTAAAGTCAATACTAAACTCATATAAAAGAGATAGGGTCAATATCCTAACAAACAAAATAATTTTCCAATTTGAATGCAATGTTTCCTGTCCCACTCATGCCCACACCCATCATCCATCACAATAACAAGATTATAAAATTCATTAATTTGTGCAATTCGAGTAGGGTAAATCTTAAATGCTTAGGACAAGATAATGTTGATGATTTGTCAAAAAGTATTCTAAAGCAAGAACAACAGTTCCTCATTAGAAGAATATGAAAACCAACTTCCTTAAAAATCATGACATTAGATAGGTGTGTCGTGTTTTAGGATCTTGAATTTTTATGAATTGAAAGTTTCTCATGATAAATGAAAGGACAACTTATACAAGAAAAATCACAGGATGGGTTATACAATGAGTAGATTAAACAGTGAAAAATGGGAAGACAAAAAGAACGTAAATGCATTAAAAAGTCTTGAATGGATCTCAAGTTGGACTTCAGATCTGTGCATTGATAGTGAGCAAGCCTTTTTTTGCTTCTAACTCCTTTAACTAGTAATCTACATCATGTCGGGCTCTCATTCTTTAATATCTTAAATAGAATGAAGATTCTTTGAAAATTGATTTTTTTTTCTACATGTACATGATCCATCTCAACCCCCCCCCCCTAAAAAAAAACCAGTTAAAATAGGTGTCGCCCAAATTACAATATTTGTATTAGTTTTTTGATCATCTTGAATTTCATGTTTTAATGTAATGTAATGTAAAGTTTCAACTAATCTAATAAAGTTGTCTGGGATTCCCGAGAAAGAACCCAGGTTAATGTTAAATAAGAGCGATACCCACTTAACACAGGAAGCTTCTTTATCTTCTTTCTCTCCATCATGTAACAGTTAAAAAGTTATTGTCCGTTCCTGTTGTACCTGCCAGCGCATGTTTATCAGCACAATGGTAGTTTGTTTCGGGATCTCATGACAACAATATAACCACTAGAAAATAGATGAAGTACACTTGAGAGCTCATTAGATCTGATCAACTGACTCCTAACTGGAGATAATCTAGGGATAATCTCCATTTAATCCTCGAGGGATTCAACTTTCTAACTAAATTACTTCAATTGAAAGGGGCTATCAAAGGAGTGCAATATAATAGAAGCTTTCTGTCTTTTTAAATCCCTTTCTTTCTTGATACAGCAAACCACCTTGTTTCTTCCAATCAATGGTATTTTTTCAATGTTGTATATTTGGAGTTCGAATGACGTCAATCTGTAACAGCTTTAATGGGTGCACCCAGGATTTGGAGAACCGAGGGGCTTGACCAACTTGACATTTTTTTGACCCCCTCCCCCAACTCAAGGAGCTAACAAGCAAAAAAGTAAGCAAAAAAAGAAAAAAAAATGGTCAGAAGTTTCAATTTGGCACTGCCAAGGAGCTGACAAATAAAATAAAAGATACAAATCAAATTTCATCAGAACAAATTTGGTGCTCCCTCCACAACTTTTGCACCCTTAGAGACTAAAAGTTCATCAGTTAAAATTTGGCACTCCTAACGATTTGACAAGCAAAAAAAAAAAGGGTCATCAGATCAACTTTTATGCCCCTCAGCAATTTTTGTGTCCTATAAGAAAAGTGGCACCTTCTAACCAGTTGTAATTATTAATA
>BQKZ01002455.1:42718-68957 GCA_036244855.1 Temnopleurus reevesii
AATCACCAAAAATAGCTTGTTACCGCAATAAGTTCAGAACTGATATACAGATTTTGACCAAACTTGGCTCAAGTATGTATAAGCATAGGAGGATGAACTGATCAGATTTTGGGTTCAATGGGTCAAAGGTCAAAGGTCACCAGGCCAAAAAACCTGTGCAAAGTCAACCGATATAGCTCACTTATAACAGAAAATTGATCCAATTTCTTTCAAACTTACAGTGTGTAGCTCAATTATGTATAAGCATGTGAGGAAGTACTTATGAGATTTTGAGTTCGTGGGGTCAAAGGTGGCAGTGCCCAAAATTTGTACAATGTTTTTTATTTCTGATGGCATGGAACAAGCCGTACATATCTTTCTGATTGCGTGATGGCGGAGGCATAAATTTTGACCGTGCGCAGTCGAGGATTCATCTAGTTTAAATTATGCTATAGATAATGGATCCAAACAGAAAACGAGGAAGTCGACACTGGTACACGTCAAAATTAGGCAGCCTCAATTGCCTTCGCGCAAATCAGCGTACACACAACATACACGCAGGGCTAGTAGTGACCATGGTAGTGACACAGCCACGCCCGCGCCGCCGCACCCGGCTGCGCCCCGGCACAGTGCATGCCCAGCTCGCGCGTGGCAACCATTATCATAACGCGTAGGAGCTTTGCCACACTGCATAAACAGCGCGTACCGTTTTGTTACGTCACAAAAACGTCACCCGGTAATAATTCATCTGGGAAGCCGTAGATGGTTGTCGAACTATTTACGGATGACGTCACGTTCAAGTGAATTTAGATGCCGGTGGGAGTTATCAATAGTCACAGGGAACCAATCACCAGCTCAGAATCTTTTTATGACGGATATAAATTTGACTATTTAGTTTAGATGTTTGGAGTTTTCAGTTAATCAGTTTATGAAAGTTTATGTGGATGGAAGGGAATATTTATTTCCATTAGCTAATATTTGTCATACAAAGCATGATGAGCCAATGTTCTTAGAAATTTTTTTCTTTAATCATTAACCCTAATCCCATTGAGAAGAGGACTTTTTGCAAGAAGTCTGGAACGCGAAAAGCTCATGCCATAATTTTTCTGACTTTTTTCTTTCGAGTCTCGCGCAACTTTTGAGACCAAATTCGTGACGACCGGGTATGCAATACTGACGCTACGCGCATTTGAAAAAAAATTTGTCAAGCCAAGTATGAGTCAAAAATGTGATTTCATGTACAAAGTCAATGCAAATTGTGTTTTCAGTCAATATTCATAAATCCTTGCCTATTTTGAATAAAAATGCTAAAAATGAATTTAGAATTAATTTTCTATGCCTCTAATAACGTCACCGACAATTTCTAAATTTTTTTCTCAAAAATAAAATAGTAATAATCAAGTTGAAAAAACGTAGAAATACATAAGAAAGTCACAAAAACAATAGAATACATAAGTAATAGATTTTGATCGCATTTTTTTCCATGATGACATGTCTGAAACATTACTATGAGTATCTAGACCAGAAATCGGCACATTTGGAGCTTCAGCAAGTGATTTATTTATATCCGAATGGGATTAGGGTTAATATTATGTTGATAGATGGAAGGTATTTCATATGTCATTATGTGAATGTTATCTACACTAATTTATTCATTTCCTCAGAACTCCGTTGAGAAGATGCCATCAAGCAGCAGAGATCTCCGCAGTCCTCCTGGGAAAACAAGGTCTGTATTTTTTCAAAATATTATTCTCATATTGTGTGTGTAGATTGTCTGTGCAAATGCATGCTTGTGTGTGTGTATTAATTTAGTCAGTTTGGAGTTATTATCAGATATTTTAAATGCAGACTATGAATTTCAAAACAGTTATACCTAGAAAGTCCTAATTTGTAATTAAAGGTCATGTTATCAAAGGTCTATTCAAGTATGCTTTAGCATAAACATTGAGTATCATTGAAGTATGAAAGACAAATATAATTTGTAAGTCTATAAATGAAAATCAATCTCTTTCTTCACTTCAGTCCTCTTTCCTACTGATCTGAAGGCCCAGCCTCCGCAAGTTGAGATCAGCTTTGCAACCATCCATCGCTCAGTGATCTATCCCGGTCGTTCCAAGACAATCATCAAGCTCCCTACACCAAAGAACCTCCCTCGATGCCTTCCATCAGACACCAACCCTACTGGACAGGAGTCTTCACAGTCGCCAGAGACACCACAAAGCACCAAAAAGAATCACACAGGATCTACTGAGTCTACAGCCAGCCAGGATGTCCGATTGATGCGGAAACCGATCGTAGGGATGAACAAAGATGGAGAGGAGCTCAAGTTTCTGGTTCCTAACGCCCTCATGGATGGAGTAGCAAGCACTTTGGAGATGTCAGAGCGAGGTGAAGGGGATGTGAAAGCTGAGTTTTTCAATAATAAGCTGAATGCTCGACAGAGGTCAGCTGTCATGAGAGTGCTCAAAGGAGAAGGACGTCCCACGCCATACATTCTCTTTGGACCGCCAGGTAGGTGCTTCTTTTTCCTTCCCCCTTTTTTTTGCCAACACCTTTTGTTGAAGGTATGGAATTTGCTTCTTTTATAAATCAGTATGAAATTCTGAAAATGTTCCATTGCTCAAGAATACATGTACAAAATTCCTATGCAGATGTTTTTCAGAATTTTCAATGATTCTCAGTGGTATCCCTGTTTAATAAGTTCACATATAGTGAGTAAAACAGTCAGAAAGTTTTGTAGAGTGTGTTTCTGTAGCCTGCCATGTTGCATCTGTGATAGCAGATAAAAGATCTGTCTATTTTTCCCCTCCAGATAACCTTTTATTTTTGTTTCCCTTTTCAGGATTGTTAAATGTTGATTGATTTTAATCCTGCAATTTCCTTAGTGTTAGAGAAGACTATCGATGAATTTGAATGAATTGTGATACGAAATTCACCACAATTTAGCGTCCTATTGTATCATATATGGTTCATAGTGCAGTTGAAATATAATTCATACTTGTTTGCTATGTTTAGGTACGGGGAAGACGATCACAGTAGTGGAATCCATTCTTCAGATTCACCGCCATCTATCATCAAGTCGCATTCTTGCTTGTACCCCTTCAAACAGTGCTGCCGATCTCTTGGTGAGTCCCCCTTCCTAACTCCAACAATTTTATATACTGTTCTTAGGGTTAAGCACATGCATTTTTTTCTGTCATCAAGAGTCCCAAAACCTCATCTCTTTAATTTTTTTTTAGAAGGAACAGTTATAGAGGCTAGTGATAATAAGATCTTTTAGAATATTTGTATTTATCTACTTGTTTTTCAGGAGTATTTCTCTGTTAGTGTAAAACAAAAAACATATTTGGAATTTGAGGTCCAGTTTCCACTGCTTTCGATGTTGTTATGTTAGAAAAAAAAATATTTTTGTTGTATTTTTTAATGTTCTATATTGATATCTTGTCCTAGATTGGTAATTGTCATCTAAAAGTGAAAAGATTTAATCAAATGTTACATAATAATTATATTTTTCCTTACTTTCTAGGCTGAAAGAATACACCAGAGTGGAGCAGTGAAGAAGATTGATATGGTCCGACTGAATTCTTTCCGTCGGTCAGAAGAGGTAAAGTAGATTCAACTATAGGATCAACATCAAATGTAGAAAATGTCAAAGATTTCCTTTTTATCTGTATTCTATTTCAATCACACTATTGCAATGCAGTTTGTTGATAGTAAAAAGAATGCTAAATGATTAATATGTAAGCATTTTCTGTGATGGGTACTTCTCATTAAGATTATATCCATTATATACTTCATACTCTGACAAACATTGGGAAGACCTTTTGCATCAAATCGTCATGTGATTTATCAAGATGATAATCTTATGTACATGCTTACTATCCTGATAACATCAGCAATGTTCTTATTTTGAGAAGGAGAAGTTGTCATTTGAACTTAGATTTCAACCTATATATTTAGATATTTGCAAATCAGTTTTTGTGCTGGTTAGAAGATTCTGGACTATGATACATTTTAAATGTTAAAAAAGTATACTGGTTGCTTTTACTTTCAATATTTGCTGGCATGTATTCTAATTGCAATATTGTCTGTTTCTTTTATACCCAACTGTAGGGCATTCCAGAGTGCATCCATCAGTATTGTAGCAATGGGGATGAGCTCCAGGCTGTGGCTCACCATAGAATCATCATAAGTACTTGTGCTACTGGAGGACAGTTCTACTCACTTGGCTTAAAACCTGGTCACTTCACCCATGTTATAATCGATGAAGCGGGGCAAGCCACTGAACCAGAGGCACTAGTCGGTATGGGGCTGGCTGCGGGACCGGACGGGCAAGTGAGTACACAATTTGTTTTGTCTGTATTTTCTTGATCAGTCTTCGCCTCAATATTTTTATGCCTCCGCCACCGTGGTGCCGAAGGAATTATTTAATTTTTTTTCAATCCTCTGCAATATTAGGTATTAAGCATGCTCATGAAATGTTAATGGTTAAAACCTCACATCTAACACAGGTTCAGTTTTACAATGTGTGTCCGTAATGATATTCATTTTTGCATGTTCACAGTGTTTCCATCATTTTTTTTTTCGGTGTCATGCAAGATACCCTGAAGATCTTTGTATTCAGATCTTTGAAGATCTGAAGATCTGATCTGAAGATCTTTGAAGATCTGAAGATCTTTGTATTCATTCTCAACCATAACTTACATGCTTACAGGAGTACTGAGTTTTTGTCTCAAAAGTTGCACCATGGGTAAAAGAAAAAAAAAGTCTCATTAGGATTTGACATTATTTTTATTAACACTTTATTCTATGAATATTTCAGGTTCATTACATATTTCTTGCTCTATTTCTACTCATTTTAACAATGTTAGGTTGTGCTTGCTGGTGATCCCATGCAGTTAGGACCGGTTCTAGCCAGTTCTCAGGCTGGTGAACTAGGCTTGGAGCAGTCACTATTAGAGAGACTGATGAAACGAGACCTGTACCAGAGAGACAGCAGGACATATAGAGATCATGGAGGGTACAATCCTTTGCTGGTGAGTTATGTCGAAATTTCTAATTTGGACCCATTCTAGCCAGTACCCTGGTGGAGGAACTAGATTAAGAGCAGTCACTGTTTGTGAGACATAGTCGTAAGTTTTAGCAAGATCTCAGATGGATGAACTAGCTTTGAGCAGTCACTATTTGAGAGGCTAATGAAAAATTGATGCTGGAGCTAAGCTAATAGACAACTACTGCTCCCATCTATAAATCTATCTTCATAGTGTTTACATGATTATGAGCCAAATGTGTGTGCCAACATTGAGATTGAGATAAGAGATGATATTACATGCTGTGTTTGTCTTCAATTTATCCAGATATTCAAGCTTGTAGAGAACTACCTCTCCCATCATGAGTTGTTGAAGCTATAGCTTTTCTACCATGATGAGCTGAATGCATGTTCAAATATTGAAATAAGAGACATATTTCCCTCACAAGTTTGTAACATGAGATTAATTTATGCTCCAAACTTTTGAGATGAAAGATGACATCAAATGTTTATTGTTTCTTAACTCCTCTAGGTAACCAAGCTAGTAGACAACTACCGATCTCATCCTGCCTTGCTGAAACTCCCCTCACAATGTTTCTACCATGATGAGCTGAACGCGTGTGCTAACATTGATATGAGAGAGATGGCTTGTGATTGGAAGCACCTTCCTAACAAGAATAGCTTCCCCATCCTCTTCCATGGCATACAGGTAGAGTCACTGCTTGTCATTCTATTGAGGTGGGATGGAAACCAGTGAGGATAAGGAAGAAATGTATTTTGAAGAAAGAATGATGAGACAAAGGAGAAGTTAAAAAGTATTTTATAAGCAGATGTTGACTCTGATGTAGAAATTTGAATTAGGATGTATATGTGTTATTTGCAAATACATAGATGTATTTCAAAGATGCAAAGAACTTTATCTGAACTTCACGGAATACAAAAAGTATTCTTGCTTATGTGCTAAATTTTGAAGAAAAAAACCCCATACAAACTGGAATGTTGAATAAAATAAGCCCATTTTAAAGAGGTTATAAAGTCATCATGTATGGAGGAATTTCTCCCATTATCGGAAATACAAACGCTATTGCCCAAAGCCCCAGAGCAAAATTCCAGGAAACCAGCTAAAATGTCAATCAACCATTACCTAAACCTATCCAATTATTTTGTCAGCTTGAAAACTAATCAGAGAAATTTATGAACAAAATATCTATAGAGACCGACGACAATTGTTTTGGTTGTTACGTAATTGGTGCCATTCTGTCTGGATGAAGTTTGGCCCCCTGAAATATGGGATAGAGGCAAAATTCCCAAGGAATGATTAGTCTCAGTGAGAAGTCCATGTTTATGTGTTTCAGAATGCCTCCATATGTCTATGCATATACGTTTAGATGGCATGGATAACATAAATACTTCTTCCGAGACTAGGGCACGGGGATTCTTTCAAATCCGAAGCTTTTATTTCAAGCTTCGGTCGAACTAGTATCCGAGTTAGCGGGCTGGGTCTAGAGTGAGGTTTGTATAGGAGTCAATGTAAATTCCTTTCTATTACGCGATTCCAGTATATCTCACTTAACACGTCCTTTAATCTATCTTAATTTTGGGGGATACAGTGCACTGTTCCGCTTACCATATGATTTGGCAAATATACAGGTGTTTTATGGTCTGTCTAGAACTGCCAAAGAAATGTTTATTTAGGTAATGATACATCCCATTTTCAATAATTCCTTTTCTCCTTTTTTAAAAAGTCTCATTGTAATACAGTCAACTCTGCTTAAATCGAACTTCTATAAGTTCAATGATTGCCTAAGTCAATGTAATTTTTTTTTAAATCCATCATGCAAACCCTTTGTTATTTACCTCTTGTTAGTCAAATTTCTCTCAAGTCAAAGAAATTTATATGGTCCCAAGTAAATCGACATAGGCAGAGTTACCTGTATTTGAATCCATTTTTTTTTTTTTAATAGGGAGCTGATCTGAAGGAAGGGAACAGCCCATCATGGTGCAATCCTGCTGAAGCCGTCCAAGCTGTAACATATCTGCAAGATCTTCTGAGCTGCTCTGAACTAAACCTCAAGGAATCAGACATAGGAATAATCACTCCTTACAGAAAACAGGTAAAAAGTTTGTCTCCCTTGTATAGCCAAACATTTTCAAGAGCATTTGATTTCCTCAAATTTTGCAAGGATTCAACAAAGCTTGTAAGTAGGTTGGTCTGCAGTACACAATTGTTGCATGATCTTTGGAGAGAAAGTTTCATGTCATGAAAATTTCTGGTTACAGTAAGGCATGCTTTTTTGTTGTTGACCCTACATGATACACAATTGTGTAGAGTATACAAGTTGGATTGATAATGAAATGTTAACTTGACTTCATGTGTAGCAGTTTTTCATCATATCTTACATAGTTGATGTAAGTTGATGTACTGTTTAATATGAATTTCTCAAGAAATTGGTGTGAATATGTCCTGCATACTAGCATCTAGCATGGACCTACCAATTTAATTTATATTATCATGTTTTGTCATCTTTAGGTTGAGAAGCTGAACCTACTCCTAGACAGCGTTGATATCATGGAGACCAAAGTAGGATCAGTTGAAGAGTTTCAAGGTCAAGAAAGACCAGTCATCATCATTTCGACTGTAAGTATCCACTTCTGTACTATTAAAAAAATGTTGCTCAGGTAAAGGCGTGATTTGTTTTTGTTGATGCTGTGTTTCGTATATCTTCTTTTGCCCCATATTCATCATGAGCTTTAATTTCTTTGATTAAAGATCTATTTTGTTATTAGTAATAATGAAGTCGTATTTCTCAGATTCGATATCGGGTATTTGATGATGAAGGATCAATTTCAATTGCGTGCATTTATGTAATCTCTCTGTGAACATACACTGCATTCAACATTTGTAAATTGGTATAACTTTTTACAAAAATGTATGTATTCATATTTTAAACATTGTCTTTTCATTATCAAAAGAAGCAACATTGTGTTTAAAACTGTGTATTCTTTCCTTACCCTTCCCAGGTGCGATCCAGTTCTAGTCTAATGGCCTTTGACATTCGTCATCAGCTTGGTTTCCTAAGCAACCCAAAGCGTTTCAATGTTGCAATCACTCGACCTCAAGCTCTGCTCATTGTGATTGGGAACCCACATCTACTAGTCAATGTGAGTATGATGGCAGGAAGATGAGTTTGAAAATCATTGCATACAGATATCTTTATCTGTCCATGACATGCAATCACCAATTAATGGTCAAATGGTAAAAAAGCTCTAGTTCCTTATCTTATTCAGTTTGTTTCAAAACTTTTACAGAAAATCTTTAGTCAATTGTATAGTACCTGTTGAGGATACTGATGAGGTGAAAGGTCATTATGGGGTCAACCTAATTTCTTTATTTCATTATCAGCTTTATCCAAACGTTGTACAGATAATTGTTTGTTGCAAGAGCATCCGTATTTATTTCATTTCTGTGAAAGCTCTTTTCTTACAACGGAAGATGCCTTGGGTTCGGGGATACATTTGCTTGGCCGTATAGCCTGCCAAGCGTGATTTCTAGTTGAATATGTGTTCATCTCTCTTCTTTTGCAGGACTGCTACTGGAGGGCCCTCTTGAAGTACTGTCTGAAGAACAATGCCTATGTAGGATGTGAGCCTCCAAGCGAGGAAACAATGAAGAGATTAGAAGGTCATCAAGAAGAAGAGTGTGAGGAGAGGAAGGAACAAGAGATGGAGAAAGAGGAGACAATAGAGGAAGAGAGACAGGATGTCTTGGAGAACAAGCCTCTGTTTCTACCAATGAAGGAGGACGTAGTGGTTAAAGAATCAGAAAAAATGATGGAATCAAGCAAAACAAATGATTCTATGAGCCCCACTGGTGTCGAAGAGAAAGAAAATGAAACTGCAAATCACATAACGCCAGATTCTACTAGTCCGAGTCCTATCGCTCCAATTCCCATAGCTGTTAGTTGTTCTGAAAGTTCAGAATTGTTCACAGATCTCAGCTATGTCACAAGTGCTGAAAGCATTGCTGAACGTGAAGCTGAGAGAGGATCAGTTGGAGGTCATGAAAGTGATGTCTCGTCACAAAGTGTGAGCCCCGACACCGAAGATATTGGGAGTTCTGAGGCAGTCAGTTCTTCCAATAATAGGGTTGATTCCCCAGGTGATAGTGAAGAAAGAAATATGAAAAGGGAACCAGAGAATGGAGCAATGTCTATCAACAAGGAAATTGAAGAAGAAATATGGGATGTCTATGACAGTGAGGCTTCAGAAGTAACATCATCCACCCCTTGGTCACAAGTTGTCAGTGAAGACAATTTGAACCTTGATGTGTCTCCAGCACCAAGCAGAGGCTGGTATGCGTCAACTGGAGAACCATTACCTGATCTTTCAGGGAATAATATTTCGAGTGAGACTGACAATATACCACATGAGATCTATCCATCACATACACTTCATCTCGTAAATAGTACTCTTCCAGGACCCCTTCCTTGTTTGACAATCACAAGATTAGGGGATGAGAGAGATAGAAGAAATGACAGGAGAAGGAGTGGAGAAGGACATCCTGAAATCAGAGATGGTAAGAAGGAATCTAGGGCTCCTCATCCAGAACCGCCAAAGGAGCAAAAGAAACTAGTTGTGCAGAATAGAACAATGCCAGTTGAAAAGAATCTTGCCAATAATGCTGGTACAGCTTCCCTATTTAGTGGGGCCAAACCCATCAATACAGCTCCAAAGGATAGGGGTATTATAGAGAGGCGAGAGAAGGAAAAGGGATCGACGGGCGCACCATTTGTGGCTACTCGTGAGAGACAATACAAGAAGAGGTCTGAAGAGAGAGATGGAAGAAACTCTTGCAGTAGCTCTGGCTCTGACACCACATGGTCCAGACCAGTTGCAAACAGGAGAGCCAGTGAACAATCATATGAAGGAGAAGGGTTCTCAAATGATGATTATTCATCAAGTTCTTCCAATCAGACATCAGGCAGCAAGAAGCAGCGAAACAATGTTAATAACAGGAATGGTCAAAGAGGAAACGCTTCCAGAAGGGGTTATCACTCGCCTCAAGAATCAAATGATGGTTGGCATTATGAGAAATCCGGATATCAACGTGGAGGACATGGACATAATGTAGAAAGCACATCCAGGAAAGGTAGCGGCTCTAAGAGATCTCCCAGGTCTATTGAAGATACTCAACAAATTTTGCCAAAAAGGACCCAAGACCAAAATTTGCCAAGAAGGACTTCGGAACAGAGTTTGCCTAGAAGGACTTCAGAGCAAAATTTGCCAAGACGTTCCTCTGACCAAAGTTTGCCAATGAGAACTCCAGAGCAAAGTTTGTCAAGAAGAGATCAAGTGAAAGCTGTGAACTCTGCCCTTCACGACAATTGCGTGGAACGTGTGAACGTTCCGCTACCCACAGCACCATCACCATCTGGAAATGGTTGGTCTGATGAAGATACAGGAGAGGTCTTCAGTGATTCTTCTTGGGCATCAGAATATCAGAACCCACCTACAAAGAAAGGAGGAGCGTATACCAACAATTTTGGTATGAAACAAAAGTATCAGGAAAAAACTACCACTTCTTCCTGGCACTCTTCAAATAACGTCCTTGATACTCACTCAAGAACTGCTAGTGCAGAAGTGTCGCAGGGTCCATTGGCTCTCTCACAACAGCGATCTCCATCTCATGGTTCAGAGGACACAGGAGACTTTGTCAAGTTTGTCAGTAGAGGACGGGGTCTTATGTCTAATACCCCTTCAAACTGTCAGCCGCAAGTAGGTCACAACGGTTCTAGTCCCAAGAGTTCGAGATCATCTAAAGAGGACAGAAGTTTTGGTTCCAAAGACCAGAATGCTTCTTTCCCATCTGCTGGAGTTGGTAGAGCTTTCAACAAGCCAAGGCACACACAACAAGAACAATCTCCTGGGTATAGGACAGAGTATAGAGGAAATGTGAGGGGGTACGGTAGAGGTCGAGGTAGGGGTCGCGGAGGCAGAGGTAGAGGCCTTCTGGCCACAAACTTTGACTTTGGAAAGTGATTGTATTCCAAAAGTGAGAATGGTGCTAGGATTATATTCACTGTTTTATTCAGAATATGATTCAAGAATGCTTCTCATGATGATACACTACAGAAATAAGGTTGGGGATCACAATTAAACTTGTACATTTTTATACAAGGTTCTATATTTCTAAAATTATCCCAAATGCAATATTCTTGCATAATATCACGCTGTAAATCATTTTCACACATGACTGATTTTAGTTTTTATATATCTTTTTTCAACTACTCAGCCTGAATATTGAGGTCATAGTAAAGTGAAACATTCAAAAGGTGATTCACAAATTGGTTTGAGTGTTCATTATGGCTAAAAAAAGTTTTTCACTGTTTTCATTAATTTGAGCTGAAATGAGACAGTACAAATACAAGACATTTTTGGAGACAACTCATCATTTGCCAGTCAGGAATCAAGGCAGGAAACAGACACAACGCTTTTTCTGTGACATTTTCAATCAACATTATACCTGAATCTGACTGTGGTTATCATGGATATTTTGTCAACAACTCTGTTTAACTTGACTTCTCTTTATTTTTTTCTGGAAAATATAGCATATGCATTCAGTGCAATGTGTCTGTCCATTCATATGCGGTTTCACTATTTTAAGTAGAATTAATCTACATCAATGTTCCAAAAGAACAAGTGAACAACTCAATGAAGACACATATTTATTCCCTCATAACCGTTTGGACATTGGTACACATTATGTCGTAATCCATTTGCACTTTGTAAAAATCTACAGCATCTAATGCTCAAAATTTGAGGAACGATCTTGAAAAACTGAAAACTAAAGTGCCTTGATGCCTTTATTTTCCTCATGGTGCAATTACTGCTATTTTTTAAAAAGCATGTCACACTGCCATATTAAAAAATTCCAGATTAGATGCCAGCACGGACAATCGGTTTTAGTTTTCTGTTATTCATACATTGCACAGTCCAGAGACTGGTTTCACTATGTTATGAATCCCTCGGCTGAGGAAGCTTAACTACACAGGTAAATATATTGTAGTATCACATTGCAGGCTCTGAATTATAAACTGTGCAAGCTGCAAGACGAAAAGCTAATGGTCTGTGCCAGCAGACTAGGTTCCGGGGACCATGTACAAGATTGATTTTTTCAAATCATATTGTGCATCTAACTGTTTTTTAAGAATCATTGTATAATTCAATATAAAAATAAACAAAGATAAAAAGTTGTCGGATACTCTTCTGTTTAGATTTTAGTGCAATATACATGTACTTGCAATAAAAGAAAAATGGTGTTATAGTATCTAATGAGTGATGGAAAAGTAATATTTGTATACCTGCATGATTTTCAGAGTGGATTTTTCAATTTAGCTTTCTTCAAGATATGTTAATGAAGTTTCTGAGTTGCCAAAATATGCCATATATCCTTTTTAGTTTCTGGGCTGAATTATGGATAAGCACATTTCTTCAGTGTTTTGGGATTATGTAAAATTGTGAAACATCTTGTTACATGTGCCAAAGTGTTTTAACATGAGCAGAACTAATTATTTCTGGTATTGTATCACTTATGAGATGTAGTCATATCTGATTCAGTGCTCTAAAGTAATGGACAGCACATGAAAGAACATGTACAAGTAGGAGTATTGACAGTCTTAAAAACCTGTGAATAGCAATGGAGATATGTTTGCATGAAAATAATAAAATGAATACTGATTTCAAAAGAATATGTACAGTATATGTTCTTGCTACTGTCCTTCCAATGCTTCCATAGCTCTTAACATGTTCATCAGACTGATTTTTTAAGCCAGAAGAGCATAGATTCTACATTTTTGGCAAATGATTTTTTTAACATTGAAAAATAAGTGCATGTAATTTTCTGCGATCTTTAAAAAGGTTTGTATTACAGAAAGGCCATAAGGAATTACACAATTTACATCATTCATTTCTATCATGAATTGCAGATGGAAAAGTGTTCAAACTACTAGACAATGCTGCAAGTTCATGTATATAATAGTCTATGATAAACTACTTCATCATTTTACAGATGTCCCTTGAAATGGACTGTTCTCTAAGCCCACAGTAATATTAAATGTAACTCTGTAGGTTGCTCATTTACCCATTGTTTCATCTTGGGCAGACAAAGATGGGCATGCATCACGTTATGCCTGGGGATTAATATAGAAGCCATAACTCTCATTTTTTTCTTGCAGAATTACAGAGTTACCAAGTTCCCAAAATATGCATGAGAATGGTAATTAGAATGTGAACCCCCAACAGGTTAGCCAGATATTTTCTCCAGGGACAAAGCATATGGGTATACAATAGTTTAAGTTATCATGCTTTCTCCCAGCTGAAAATTACTTTGATGATTCTCATTTTCATTGCTATCTTCACTCATATTCTACAATGGCTGGTATTTCTTGAGTTATACTTATATCACAGCTATTAGGTGTTGCACGAAACAATTAAAAAAGATAATGATACAAATTGGCCCAATATGTACAGCTACATGAACTGAGCCATATGTATGGATCATCTAGCAGCAGTCTATTGATCTAAAATACACTAATGGAATTCCAATTTCTTTATATTCTGATTGGATGCAGTGTTATATTAGACATTTTTTTTAAATTTCAAATCCCTATCATATTATTTGCACCCTTTTAAGTGAGGGAAACACACACACAAAAAAAATGAATTGGGGGGGGGGGGGGGGGAGGGGGGATAAAGCAAGCTATCGACGTGAATGGATTATCACACCTGGGAAAAAACGATCAAACCCTCATTCTCTTTTGGGAAGCATCATTATGCGTCAACTGCATCAATCCTAATCATATTCAGTGTGTAATCGTTATTGTGAAAGAAAAGTAGGACTTTCATGCCTGTATAGTTGTAATTTGTTACAAGAGGCCCCTGCATAGTCACAGAGTTGGGCATGTTTATCATATGGGTTCCGACAAACAGTTAACCTGTATGAGCTTTATTTGTTTCATGTATTAACAAATCTAAATCAATGAAGTTCATTTTCTTCATAGTTCATAATAAGTTGGTCACATTCCATGAAAAGCATGTTCTATTTTTGTCATTTGTTATGAATAAACTGCCTTGTGCTTTGACTTTGGATCTGATATTTGTTTATTGACAAATTCAATTCTGTGAGTAAATGGAAGAGGATACAATGAAACTTCTTTATAACGAGGTCCTTGGGACTATGAAAATTACCTTGTTATATCAGGTTCCTTAATATATCCGGGTAAAAAAAAAGAAGAACTATAAAGAGCAGGGACCAACATAATCACTTTGTTATAACAGGTATCTCGCCATATCCGACCTCTTTATAATGAGGTTCCACTGTATTACATGTAGGATGGAGAGAAGGAGAAATTTGTGTCTGGGAGTGAGTGCCTCGTCTCTTATGCCAATTTAATTCATTGAAATTTGATTTGTAAGTCACATATAATCTATCTCGCACAGATTGAGTTTCAATGAAACGTCAAGAAATTGACATAACAAGCATAATACAACATTTTCTTGGAATTGCCCATATGTGTCTGTGTGTTTGTAATTGCCATCAATCATGGATATGTTTGTGAAATTTTACGCGCATCTGTCAACACCTAGGAACAATGGGCGTCAGATGGATAGATCAAACAAAGTTTGAAGTAAATCGGACCATAAATGGGAAAGTTATGAACATTTCAATAAAATAACTTAACCGTGATTTTTATGCGATTTGACCAATTTTGGTCACATGATATGATGTATGCTGTGCAATTCACTGCAAGTAGTTAAATATATCTTATTGTTTCAAAACCACTCTTTTTCAAATCTTTAACGCAAGAAAATTTGAAGTACAAGGGTTCAGTTCCATCTTTTAATGAAACCTTTTGATAATTTTAAAAATATGCATACCTGTCGAGAAATAAATAGCATACATCATAGAACATGACCAAATGTTGCCAATTTCTACTGGTCAGTTATATAATTGAAATACATGTATTCATAACTTTCTTATTTGTTTGATTTACTTCAAACTTTTTTTGATCTGTTGGTCTGATTTTTGTGCTTTTATCAATGCAAGAATTTTCTAACCCAGACCAAGCCTTCAAAGCCCAAACAGTTAAATTATCTAACAATGAGAGAATAAATCTGGAAACAAAATGCATGTCAAATATCAATATATTTTTATTCAGTCTTAAAATATCATTTCAGAAATAATAAATATGTACATCAAATAGGAATAAACCATTCAAGCCTAGCAATATTGTTAATTTTATAAGAGCTTTCACAAGGAATACAATTATACACATGATGTTCCATTCTTTGTGCAAAATGAATGAAATATTCAGTCTTTAGATATTTCACCTGATTGTATCACCTCAAAAGTGTTTTGAATAATAAAGGGTGCACTTGCAAACCTTAAGTTAAAAACATATTTAGCTTGTAATATGTTTAATCAGAAAAAAAATGTTGAACTGTGAAACTTGCTACCATTGGTAAAGAAGAAAAAGCGGTAATCTAATGATAAAAAACGGGTTGAAACATTCGCAACTGCAGTCAAACCTCGTTATAACCTGGTCATTGGGACCAGAGAAATTATCTCTTTATATCGAAACCTTGTTATATCTGGGCCAAAATACAATGAAATAAAAAAAAGATGGGACCAGGTAAACTACCTTGTTATAACAAGATCTCGTTATATCAGAGCTCTTTACAACAAGGTTCAACTGTATAGGTGTAGTTTTTCAAATGGAATGATTATGTTAAAATAATTCAATTGCAAATACAGCTGGACCTCCATATTAACACCACTAATAACAAGTAATTCTCATTATTCCCAATTCTCTGTATCTTATGTTATTTTGGCCATGACATAAATAGGTTTTAACAACTACAAATCAACAGAAATAAATGAATTTTGACAAGGCTGCATGGCTAAACCTGAAGACAAAGATTTTATTTCTGTAAGGTAAAATTGAGTTGTGTAAAAGCCTGTATGCTCGCATCTTTACTGACATCTTTGCTGGGTATTCAAGTATCAACTCTTCATCATTGAGTTTCATTGACAGAAGTTAGCCTTCATCATGATGAACATTACATGAGGTGAACAGCTTGCCTCATGGTAGATCTACCTATTAGATTTTTTGTGTAGATACTCTAATGCATGATGATGCGATTATGAACCACTGAAGAATTATCCAGCAATCCCCCTAATTCTAAGCATAGTCTCTTACATTCAATGAAGGCACTGAACAGAAGTTCTGACAAGAAATAATTCTCAATGTGGTCTGAGCATCTCACCCAAGTCCCACATATATTAGCTTAGTATCAGCTAGTATCAAGCATGACACTTCTTTTATTGTCATCTGCTGTGCAATTAACATAAGAGAGTGGGAGTATGGTGAGGATATAGATACCGGTATTTCTTGCCTGTATAGAGAGATGATGATAGCGCAATATCTCATTTGTGTAGCTACTCTTTCAGAGCAAAAGTATTTATTCACTGTATCCCTCTGTATCAAGCAATGCATTAAATGCTAAGTAGGAACTAACTACCTCCTCATAATGAGTCGTGATTTTCAAAGTAAAGGTGTGATCACATCGGCCCAGCGGAGCTGTAGAGGTCCTTTAGCGGTAGGAATTGAGAACAGACTCTAGGCTTTCAGTGTGTGTATTGCTAAGCATGATACAGGGTCTGTGCATGCACACACTGAAAGCCTAGGGTCTTTCCTTGCAGACTAAATCCCTACCACCGCTCAAGGACCTCTACAGCTCCGCTCGGCCGGTGTGACACACCTTAAAGAAGAATGACTAGCTCATAAACCTTTACTTTTACAAAGCATATTGCTCCTGTGAGAGTCAGAGATAAATTTAAGACTATTCCATCTGGAGGATACCATTCATCCATTCTTCTCAACAGCATTGAGTCCTGCTTGTAGTAGATCCACCATGACTGGATAGATACTCGCAAACTCTTTCCCTTGTCTTTGTCTGACGGACTGAACGTAAGCCTCAAGAGTACCTCTGCAAGAAAAAAGAACAACACACATATTGTCATGATACATTATGAACCTTTCAAGAGACAACTAAATAAAGAACAGCTTGAAAAGAAGGATATTCCATTTGATTCGACAGAAAATTTAATTAATCTGCTGTAACTCTACCCTTCCTGCGCCGGCTATAGAATCCCCTGTGTGACAGGCTAAATTGGGGCGAGTGAAACTGGGCACTCCTTTTTGTAGAACATTTCTAAATTGCTATGTAATGCTATATTTCCGACACGCTCATGTAAAAGCAAAATCCGTAATGAATTGACACAGGTTGGAAATTCACACTGTACGGTCACAATCGTATTGATTTTCGGAAAAGTACTATTGTGCCGATCGGCACGCTTGGCGATCCATCGACTAATCTGATTTGATCCCTTGGCGACGGATGAGTTAATTAATCTCTCATACATATTCTTCATGCATTATGAAAGCTGTCACCGAAAAGAAGGTTAATTATATAATATTGGATGGCAATAAATGGAATACCAGGGAATATTGCACGAGTTAGGGCAATATTGCACGAATCGAAGATGAGTGCAATATTGGCCCTAACGAGTGCAATATTCCCGGTATTTCATGAAATGAAGCCATCCAATATAATTATTATTATCTTTACATATACCAGAAGGCTGGTCACTGCTTTGCGCAAGCGTAAAATTGAAGCCGTACAATATATATGGCTTAATATTGTACGGCTTAAAACTCTCATATAGATAATAATGAAACATATTTTATATATGTGATGGAACCTAATGGCTAACTACAAATCACTATTTCTCTACAACCCCTATAAAAGATCAAGATAGAAGTAAAGCTTACTTGATTAATGCCAATCTTTCTTTCTCTGCAGTGTGTTCACTCATCCATTGTGAATACCTTGAGGTGGACCAACCAGCAACCTGTTACATAGAATACCACATTTATTTTTATATTCCATTCGTTACTTATTACACTTGATAAGGAATACCAAAATCTAACATTACGTTTCTATTTGAGCGGAGAAAGCCTTGTGTATCCACATGTTTATCCAGAAATAAAAAAAAAATATCATCCATTCAAAGTGACAAGTGCTTCTTTGTGATGCACAGAAATTAATTTTCTTGTTAATAGTTAACGTTAGAAGACAGATGTGGTGGATGATTGCATTGTTGAGTTCTAACTTTATTATGATTGCGTGGAAGTACTCCCTTATGAAGGAATATGGTTTTTATTGGCATATCTGTATTCATTTCAAAGAAATATAACTCAAGACAATGGTGATAAAATGTAATGTAAATAATCCAATGAACCTTCATCATTAATACTCCCGTATAGTGGATTTTTTTGTACAAAATACATTGGAAATTTTAAATTAAGGTCAGATAAAAACAAATTTATACTACCGGTATAATACAGTTATTTCAATGGGCCAAATAATGTTAACAAAAGAACATACACTGTATCTGAAATAAGAGAAATCTGGATAGTAAGAGTCAAAAGAATTTTGCAATTTACTAAAGTCAAAGAAAACTTGCTATAAAGAGTTAGAAAACCACTGCTAGACAGTACTCAGATTATAACTGATTAAAAATAAACAATTATCACTGGCTTACTTTCAAATCTAAATACCCAACTTCGTGCTATCAGACTTTGGAGCCTGTAAATATGATTTAACATTATGCTCAAATTTGAAGACATGTTTCCCTCATAATCAAGAGGTCACAGGTTACGAGTCATAACAATCTCTTACCTCATGAGGGGACATGAGTTCCTGTGGTGCTCTAGCAAACAGGAACTGGAGGATGGTAGAATACGGGATGATGTCACCAAGAGCTGAGCTGCTGGAGATGTGTTCTGGTGTCTGGAAGAGCATCGGTCTGAATGCTCTTAGAAGCTTGTACGGGCGTCCTAGGTCAGATGGTCGTCTGCACAGTGGTGTGATGGCTAGCTCCATCTTTATCATTCAAAGTGATATATCAAATTAATAAAAGTCAAAGCATTTTTAGCCAATTCGCTCATTATGATTTGTTTGTTTTTGTTAATTTCCAATCTAAGACTAAAATAGATTTCTCACACACAAATACAAAGATTTACTTTTTAGTTAAGCGAAATATCTATTTTCATGAAAAATAGAGCATTACAATAGGCACATAAATTGGAATCTGGATTTGGTTGGTGTTTCGTGGCACTTATAATCATACAAAAATTGTTGATTTTCTGTCAAGCACACATATTTGTCTCATACAAATGGCAGTTGCTGCAAACATTTCAGAATTTAAATTTTCTTCACACAAATATATAAGCTGAAATGTACAGTTAATTACAAAGTGCTTGCTAGACTTACCTGAGCAAAATCAGCAGCTAATCTTAATTTTCCTCCCTCTCCCAGTGGTCTTAGAAGGCTGGCATGTCTTACAAACAGTTTGATAGCTTCACATCCTATGCTGTGTAAACTGTGAGTAAAGAGTACAGTATGACATATCATTAAAAATCTGAATTTCATGAAATCTGAATTGAAGCAAGTAAACTTTCATTATACTGGAGATTTCTTTTTCAAGAAGTTATGCTTTAAAACATGAATATAAAAAGCTGGAACAAGGAAAATCAATCTCTTATAATAGAAATCTACTTTTAAATAATTTTGTGAATGTACATATCTAAATAAATAAAAATTTCAATATAACAGGACAGTTAACCGAGTTACTGGTAAATTTACCAGAAACATTGGTCTGTCATTTTTACAAGATTTCAAATAGGCTTGTGAATGACTCACCAATTATCAAATGGAAGCTAAGCAACAGTGACATTTACGTAACGGCCAACCCAAAGAAATATTCTTAAATCAATACTCTTGAATAGGGGGTACCAAATTCTATAGACATTGATAATTTTTTTTTTTTTTTTTTTTTTTTTATAAAACACCAACATCATCCCAGAAGTGGTGGTATGCTTCATTAACTCTAGAATACTTTTGTTACTCCTTTATAAAAACAACAACAACAAAACAACGGAAAAGGTGAGGAAATATTCTAGGTTGGAGGCATATGTATGCTTTTGTTCCATTTATCAATGATGAAAAATTCATATCATAATCGACTGATACTGACCTGTCTATGATGAAGTCTGTACAGTTGAATTGAGAGAGATAGGAGGCTTGTACTCTGGCAATGAACCCTTGTAATTCTCTCATGTATAGAGAGCAGGGGGCATCAGGAGAATCTTTGGGAACTGGGGCACTGTAGAGAAATGAACATAATAATTCAAACATGATCTTTTTAAACAAAAAGTATAATATCCCTTTTTAATTCATTTTCTTTACTCTACCCTCATCCTAACACAATTGAGGAGTCGATAAACCAGTTTCTTTCTGTCTTTCTTCCCCTAAGTTTCTCCAAAATTCCTAGGCCTCAGCCCTCCCTAACGCACTTTGAAATTGCCTCCTCTTCCTCCTCTTCCCACTTTCCCCTTTAAGCTCTTTAGACATTATTTTTTTAATGAGATTACTGCAATAACAAGGTATTATTGATGGTCCCAAGTATCTCATTATAATAAGTTTTTCCACTGTATTGGGACATATTTAGAAATCGGCAAAATGGAGAACTGGATGAATAAATGATACTTACGTCTTGAAATCCTCATGATGCATGGTAAGAATGATGGCCTCTATTGAGTCAGCTATGGATGTGAGAAGTGGCTGGATTGCATTGCTCATCATGGTAACAACATTCTAATGATATATCAAAAGATAAAATGATGGAAAATTAACAAGAAGTAAATTTTTGTTCATATTTTTAATACAATTAAAATGTGAATCATAAAAAAAAAATCCCTTTAACTGGTTGATTATTCACATTTTGATTTTGTCCCTACTGCATATTCCAGCATCTCTAGGTATGCACTTTCAAGGAACTAAGTTACAGCCCCTATTAAAAGCAGTTTTGCCTTCTCACAAGCCACCCAATCTCATATTTCCAGTTCATTCTAATGGTATCATGTAGCCAAATTTCTTGGCTTCTGATTAATGTGCAGTACTTGAAGAAGTGGGCCTATATATTTAGGAAGCTGTGGAAGATTGCCAAGTAACATAGGGAAGGAGTACCCAGCCATCTGTCTTGTGTTTTAAGCCTCACGAGTGATTGTATTAGAGGGCATGTGTGCTCATCGATGGCTAGTTATAAGACGTGCCAGAACGGGTACTGGTGTCTCTATAGTACATGCACATCTAGGCAAACCTCCCCTAAATAGACCCGTCTATCACAATGATGGCATCCTCAAGGAAGGATTCTACTTTACTGAGAGCTCAATGGAACTGACAAAGAAAGAGGGTAAAACCTACCTGAAGGGAAGCATCAATGATAGTGATAGCATTCTCTGGGTAGGATCCGAGGGCTTGTGTCACTTTACTGATAGCACGATGGAACTGATAGAGAGAGTTCACGACAGCAGCGTTCTTGGCCTGCCCAGCAGTAGGGGGCGCTATCACCTGACTTGCTTCTCCGTCAGTACAAAGCTGATGATAAAATAATATTGTAAAAAACATAATAATTTTTCATAAATAATTTTCATCCAAACTTGGTTATGTACGCAATATCTAATAAAGCAAACTTTATACCATTTTTTATGATAAATAATCATGTATTACATTGATTACATTGCTAAAGACTCAAAGTGACATATAGTCCAGTTCGCTATGTCACGATTTTTCCCGAGTAAAAATTTTATGGAGAGTAGTAAAACTATATATTTCTGAAATCTGTAGAGAAAGACGAATTCAATAAACCATGTTTGCATTTGCACAAATTCCGAATAAAGCCACCATCTTAAATTTCAAAGATGGCCGCCAGGCGTTTGTTAGTAGTTACTAAAGTTGCTAGAAACTTATCCGCATTTGCCTCATATTTCACGCAAATAACTTTATTGCGTATGGTATGAATTCTTCCAAAAACATATAACAAAGTATTGAGTTTTTTGTTCTTATGTATTTAATAATTTGACTATATATCTCATTTTCATATCTTTTAAAGCAAAAATATCAATGTCATCAAATACACATATCAATATATTTCTAAAGTTACTCATTTCTATGTCTTGATTTTTTAAATAGGAAATAATATATATGCCTGCTCAACCTTGTGACAAAATTGCAGGCGTAATGGGTGACAGATGGTGGAATAACAGCGGTCAAAATATAAAATGTCAATTTCGCATAAACCAGTCAAAAATGACCAGTGGAGACTTCAATGGTCATCCCAATACCACAAAATCATCCTTTCATTTCACGTTCACCTTTTAAGGTTTCTTTGTGCTGTATCTTTTGAAATTTGCGAACGTGACAAAGACAGCCCCACGCATCCTAAACGGATTAAAACAGCGATTGTCGAAATACAATGATTTGTCTTTCAGGTCACTAATGATTTCACGAATAGACATACAACTTTCGGACGGCTTCACGAAACCGTCTTAGCAACGCCCACTTTGAAACAAGTGCTGGTGAATTAGCATGGGTTTCAATGGTACATCAGCGCACTTGTCGATATGTCAGGCTTTCCATTATATTCGTGAATCAGTCCCCTATAGCTGATGATATTTTCAACCACTGACAGGTTGATTGCCATCGTCTTCTTGGTGCTCTATTTCCCTCTATTTACATTAATCTAAATCTGATGTAATGATAATTTGCCAGGAATATATATACCAAAGATAACAAAAACATTTTTGTTCCGTGAAGCTGAGAATAGAATCCCGCAAACACCCAGATGGATGTTGAAACAAGAAAATGGTGAAGCAGTTTCCATAAATCCTCGAGATTGCGAGAGTGAAAGGTAGGTGCATGCTCATGCTGATATGGTTTAATGTTGAGAGTGCATGTGTTTCTAATATAGAGTTATGAATATTATTTGCATATCAAACAAATGATGTTCATTTTTTTAATAAAATACGTTTTTACTTTCACGTCAGTAAAATGGAAAGAGGCCCATTATCAATTGAAAAATATAAATTCTAAAAAGGTCACCATGAATATTGGTTCGATGGAGAAAAAAGAAAAGAAAACACATTATTTGATTATGACCCCAATATAAATATCTTAATGATTATATGAATGTTGTCTGTATTTTTCTATCAAAGCAGTCTGAACGACGCACATGTTGCTCCTACACGATTAATATATTTTTAACTACATTATAAACTACAAATATAAAAAAACTGCATGGTAAACACACGACTTTTTTCCTAGCCGTATTTGACCATAAACTTGGACAAGAAAGATTAATTAGAAGATGATTTACAGAACAATGAAGAATATTTTTCAACGTTTCGATTAATTTCGATTACTTTAGCTATCTTAATCATTCGTGTATACATTCAATGGTCATATTTATTGAAATGAACATCTTATCTAATTATTCGTTTTAAAATCGATTTCACTCTGTTTTACACGATATAAACTATTTCCGAAAAAATTAAGTCGAACGCAAATTCAATGATCCTTTGTAATGCAATTGAAATCGGAACCGTTTTGTGATTGTTGCGTCTGCACAGTTCAATACACGGTGTACGGAGCTATTGTCCGCGTTCGACTTAATTTTTCGGAAATAGTTTATACCGCGTTTTTAATACTTGTTTCACTCCCCTCTCCCCTTCTAGCACACTCCAGACTACCCTAAACATGCTAAAGACCTGTAAAAATACGTCAGATGTCCCGCCCTCCCCAATCTCAACAAGTGAGGACATGACAAACGGACTCTATGTGATCGTGAGATTTCAACCGAGGAATACAGCAATAGGAAAATGATATGGTAAATAATTTAAACTTATTCGAGGGGACTTTTAGAATTATGACCCAAAACTCATAATTTGGTAATGTAAACTTAGGTCAAAATATAAATGTTTAATATATCTCTATAGGGAATGGGCAACGTTTACACAATTGCACATATAAACTGAAAAACGAACGGGGCTGCAGCTCCCACCTCCGTTCCGTGGTTCGTTTTCTAAAACACACAAACACATTTTGAACTCTGTCATGTCTGTACTGGCTAGATATTGAACTATGTTTATGTTGTGAAATGAATTGAATACCTTTGTTGTTGATTATGCTCCTTTATATATCTATTAGAATAGTAACCACTTTCAAACATTAAAGTCAAGAGCTATCTCATCTTAACATAAATCGTTCGAAAATCGATTTTACTCTGTTTAATACTTGTTTCGTTCCCCTCTCCCCTTCTTGCACACTCCAGACCACCATAAAAGGCCTGTAAAAAATACGCCAGATATCCCGCCCTCCCCAGTCTCAACAAGTGATGACATGACAAACGGACTCTATGTGATGGTGAGAGATTTCAACCAAGGAATACAGCAATAGGAAAATGATATGGTAAATAATTTAAACTTATTCGAGGGGACTTTTAGAATTATGACCCAAAACTCATAATTTGATAGCTATACTGCTATCCTACCACAATCACATACTTTGGTAGATACAACATTTATGTTCTTCAGAATATGAAATTTGAATATATCTACAGGTATCACGGAATGTTTTGAAAAGTGTTGGAGCTAGAAAGGGGGCCGGGGTATTTCCACTTTTTATACACTCATCGGCTTGAACATACTAACTGAAAAGTGGGCGGGGCCCCATCCCCCAACCCCCTACCCTTTCCCAGTTTCCGAGGTCCCTGATTTAACATATAGAAACATATGATGTATTTTTAACTGGCTCAATATTTAATCATACCCATGTTATGTCTTCTTCAATCCAGATACCGATGTCTTGATTTTGGTCATTGGGCACTACAATTAACCAGCTTTGCAAAGACACTGCAATATCCATGGCATCTGGTACACTAGAAATTGGACCAATCTGGGGTGCACTTGGACAAGAGAAAGCTGCAGCTCTGCCAGCATTCTATGCTTTTACTGGAGCCTACACTATCGGAAGATTTGCGGGTATTGGCAAAACCAGGGGGTTCCAACAATACATGATGAGCGGGAGCGATATTATCTCTGCCCTAATGAAGCTGGGATTTGAAGTGTTAAGACAAGAAGCGAAAGATGCCTTTGCAAAGTTTGTTTGTCAAATGTACTGTCCGAAAGGTGCTAACATTTTGACGATTCCAGAACTTAGATGGCATCTCTTCTGCAAACACCTCGCGGAAAGCAGTAGATTGCCTCCTACTGTCGGTGCACTTGGTGAATATATTGGGCGTGTTCAGGTCCAAAGCAAAGTCTGGAGCCAAGCCACCGTAATGAAGCAGGGCCCACTTGACCCACTGAAACATGGGTATCATTAAGACAGCAACGGTCAATTACGAGCTACCACAACGAAGGTTCCTCCAGCCCCTGAAGCTATCATAGAGTTGGTGAGATGTCAGTGTAAGACCCAGTGCTCAAGTCAGAGATGTTTGTGCAAGAGGAACCAGTTGACTTGTATAGAACTTTGTCTTTGTGGAAGTAATTGCGAAAATGATAGTGACAGGTATCCGGAGAATTATAGACGATATTGATGATGATGAATTGTAACAACTTAAATGACTTGAAATCTATGTTTACCTCTGGCACATAGTTCCAGAGCGTTTGGATGTTTGGATGGAGACTATTGATCTCATATTGATTAATATAGATATTCTAAAATCACCTTTCTTAATTTAGAAAGGTACAATTTACATAGAAATAGTTGACTCTCAATATCGTAGTCTTAACTTTCTGTACAAGTTTGACCCTGTGCTTAAAATGGTAATGATGCTGCAATACGATTTTGCGTTGGTATATCGAAGGGGCGCATCACCCCCTCCCCCGCCATCATTTTTAGTCAGCACACATGGGGTTTTAGCCCAAGACTGTTACCCACGGTCAGCAAACGATCTATGACAAGTGAAGAAGGTAGATGTAGATGATTACAAAGTAATCGTGAAAATGTAAGAACCTCACAATGGAAACATCATGTAACATGGCCATGATGGTTGAAATTATCATTTCCATTGTAAAGTTATTATTCACTTGGAAAACATATTTGCCATTTTTATTTCTCATAAACCATGACGAATGGATTGATGGTATTACAGTTTATCTTTCACCCCAAAATAGATGAATTAGAAAATAATAAAAACGAAATGAAAAGGAAGAACTTTTGTAGGATTATGTTATGTTTTTATCGTTTTTTTATAATTCATTTATT